>JAOXYL010000045.1:14375966-14390278 GCA_028564955.1 Terapon puta
AGAGAGAGAGAGAGAGAGAAAGATGGGAGAAGGTGGAGAGGGGGAATTAGAAAAGAAAGAGAATGAGGGGGCGCAGGAAAAGGGGCTGAGAGAGAAGAAGGGCAGATGGGACGGAGGAAGAGGAAGAGACGGGCGGAAAGAGGAAGAGAAGCTGAGGAGGAAGTGTTCGACATTAAATCGGGTTTTTGGCGAGAGACGCGATAATCCGTCTTTTTGTCAGCTGAATTATGCCAGAATCGCAGGATTCTATTTTACTACCCCTAATCTGTCTCCAACCAAATAATAAACTGTCTGCCGGTACAGGTTCGCATTCGCAGCGTCGAGCACTGTCTCATGTTAGATAAGGCCGCACAATAGGGTTGACAAATAGGACTTGGTTTTTTTTTTCTTAACATACACTCACGCAGAGAGAAATACTTTTATATTCCACTCAGTTCAGATCACATCCCAATGGCCTGATACCTCACCAATTGGAGGCAAAAAAAAAGAGGCAATGCAGAGGCAGCAGATAAGGGTGGAGATGAAGGGAGGACGTGTCGGGGGTTGCGGCGCGCGGTTGATCTGCATATACACGGAATGATCTCTGGTTAACACCGAGATTACGCGGCGACTTAGCCCGCTTGGCCACTGCGGCCCCGCTAAGCCATGCTAACTCTAATGGCTAATAACCATCACATGCCGGCTGCCTGCCCGGGTCAGGCTGCGCGCTGCCGGCTTTATCTGTGTCAACTTCGCCGCTCCCTCGAATGCAAGTTTTGCAACCTCAAAGCGTCCGACCGCGCGCTCTCTATCGCTCAGATTCATCTCTGATTTTTCTTTTCCTTTGCCTTCCCATCCCATTTCCCATAATCGCTTTATCTCGCTCTCCCTTTCCCTTTTTTTACCCCTTATTCACCTCTCCCTGTGTGCTCTTCTTCTCTGCATCCCTCTATACCCCCCCATCCTCCCTCCCTCCACACACACACACACTATTACCCCCCCCCGCCAGCAGGGGTGTCATGCCTTCTCTGGCACGTGAGCCGAAGCCCAGATGTCTGCGTTGGCTGCTGCTGGAAACTAGGTCATGTNNNNAGAGAGAGAGAGAGAGAGAGAGAAGGGTGGGGAACAAGAAGACAGGATGAAAGTGAGGGAAAGTTAAAGAAATTGAACAGAGTGAGGTGGAAAAGCGCGGGGCGAAAAGGACAGGAAAGAAGAGGCTCGAGAGGAGCACCGGGCAGGCGGGAGGGAAGTGCAAGCGGGGAACGAAAGCGCTGGAAAGGGAGGACTAGAGGAGGGTGAGAGGAGGCGGCCGGGTGAGCGAGGAAGAGAGGAGACGCTTCCCTCTTTTAGGAGAAAAATGGGGATGCTGAGGGTGAGATGGGACGGCGATGAGGACGCGAGATGTGGGGAGACGCAAGAGCTCTGCCTCGCACTGAGAGGTGAAATTCAGTTCATCCGTACACTGTAGAAACGCCACATTTACCATGGCTGTGTGTTCGGGCTGGCAAAATACCCGTATTCGGTAAGCTCCAAGGCTAATGAATCTCTTGTCAAATCTTTTGTCTCACCTTGCAAAGAGCAATTAGCTCTGCCGGTGAAAAGCGGACTGATTTAAAACGTCTCCAAAGCACGGCCATGTAGCGATAATGTAACTGACAAGAGTTAAGCAAACCTGATATTAACTGTGATGAACGACGCAGTTTAAGCAAGTTTAAACTTACGCATAGTGAGTAAGGATGACAACTACAGAAGGCATTTATTTAAAAACTGCCAACAGTCAAGCAAAGTACAAATGATCTGTAGCTAAAACTAAAAAAAAGTGTTTTCTTTATTTGGTTGGACTGACAGAGGCCAACAGTGGCTAATTGGAAATGTAACACTTCTCTCTGTCCATGATGATGAGCAGGCCCATAACAAAGGGAACTAAATGTCACTGCCTCCTGCGTGGAGGGAGGAGTGCCTAATTTGAGTGTCAGTGTCTGTCACGTTTTGAATATGAATCAATCATTCACCAAACACAATGGACATGACGGGGAATGAGCTTGGTTAATGCTGATGCACTACGAGACAGTAACACAAGACGAGGCAGGGCAGATAAAACAGGTGCGTAATGAATGTAAATGACATGCAAATTTGCAAGTACTTCATGGCAAGCATTTTTTTTTAGGCTGATGATTAACGACCATGCACCTCTGCACTCACTGTACATACGTGAGATACATTGTGAGCACTGTAATTAACCACTATTTCATTTTTCTGTATTTAAAATGTAAAATCTGCAAATCTCTACTTAATAAATGGACCCTAAGCTCTTTCTATATTTGTAAGCCCCCTCTGACCAGACACCAGAAATACATCTTTTTCTTACCTTGCAGGATACAGGCCCACAAAAACTGTGATTTCACTATTGTAAGTTCGAGCTGGATATCAGTATGAGGAGAAACGAACAGGAGAGGAGATATCTCATTTTTCCCAATTAAATGGGAGATCATGCCCCTAACAAGTGTTTGATCATTATAGTTAATGTCTTCACTTAGCTCTAATTTCCTGCAACACATCCTCCGACATGTTGGTCCTTCTAAGTAAAATCTCTGGAGCTGCTGAGTGCCCGTTTTGAAGTTTAGCTGCTACTCTGGTAAAACAACTGTCCTAACGGCCACTTCAGTTTAGCCTCAGTTTTCAAACATTACAAGTTACTGATGGTCCAATAACTTTTTGGACGCCCTCACATTAAAATTTTTTTTCACAGTGATCATTTCACAGTAGTAAAGTCTGGACAGTTATGAACTTCACAACAATATATATACAACAAAATGGAGAATTTAAAGGCTTTAAAGGTCAAATTTGACCCCTGAGGTTTATGTTTGGAGTTTCAGGACAACATGTTTATTTCAATCTTGTAAAAAAAAAAAGAAAAATTACAACCACGTAGATGTCTGGAACCTCTGACTTACACATGCACTCACTCATACTCACACAAAGACACACACCTCCACCACCACACTCACACACATTTAAACAGCCCATTACATTGATGGATTGCTGTGGCTCGGAGGATGTCTAAATGCATCCTCAGGCATTATTCAGAGTAGCACTGACTCTGAAGATCCACACACTTCATCATCACAACCATTTATATAGGCTACTTAAATGACTCACACACACACACACACACACACACACACACATGCCTGGACACTTGAAGGTAAAATACAGTCTTTAACATAAACACTGACATGCATCAACAGCAGCTTGTAAATCACACAGACACATAGACATGTGTCACAATTTCACCCACACATACACACACACACACACACACACACACACACACACACACAATTACTCACATAAACACCGCGTCCATGCTGCGGGCTCAACCAGACCGGAATTTGCAACATTTTGGACCAAATTCAAATCATTTCTCTTCCACCAAAAGTTCACTAAAACTGTCTCTGCTCAGTTTTGACATGCAAATTTGTGCCATCAACAAATGTCTCTTCACCCTGAATAACTCTTCTCTGCTGAATATGGTGCCGCGTTTTTTAGAGATTTTGTCTTGGGTCAATGATCCATAAAGAAACTAGTCGTCAGAGAGGTCGTCAGCAACACCTTTTTCACGTGATTGTGTGAATAATGTCTCACTGTGCCACTTTGTCACTGAGATGTTTGTCAGCGGAAACTGATGACTTTGATGTCCGATGCTTATTTGACCTCTTATCTTATGTTAAGATACAGAAACAATCAAGTTTAAAAAAAATACAATACAGTTCAATGCTGCAGAGTGTGTGCTCAGGAATTATCTAAGTGAAATGTAACACAATTGTATTCAACCATATGATTTAAATGACTGGCATCAGCTTCCTCTCTGATGATTACATGGTCATTCGGCACAGCAAATGATGGGGATCACGCACATCGCAGGCAGACGTGCACAGGAGTGTGGCTGCAGATTTGAATTAGACCGGCGATCATTTGCAGCGTGAGCCGGCGACTCTTCCCGTGCCAAATGTTTCGAACGCATGTTAACACTCTAATGCCTCCTCTTGCTCTCCCCCCTCCTCATTCATCCCATCCATCTATCCATTCGTCCATGGCCATTTGGAGCTTTTTATTCAAATAATGCCCCGCTGCTCTCTTTACAAGATGCCACACTGTCTTCTTGTTTTCTCGCTTCATAATTTACAGTCGCAGGCTTTTAGCTAATGCCTTTCTCCGGAGCGACGCACAATCAGTGCAGCAGCAGAGCAGTCGCAGGAGTCAGCAACAATCCAGTGACAACAAGTTGCGGACAGGGTATGGTCAGTGTAAGAATAAATAAACAAGTACTGTGTATGTGTGTCTTTTTTTTTTTTTACAGTCCTTCCATTGTCTGTGATTTTTGCTTATGTATCTTATCCTTCTTCTTCCCTTTATCCCTTAATCAATACTGGCACTCATCCATTCCCCCGTTTTTTTATCGCTCCTCTCAATCGCATCCTTTATGCATCGTTTCCCCCCCTTTAAATGCCTCTCCCCTTGTCAGTCATCCTCCTCTTTTCTCTTCCTTTATCTCCCCTCTGATATCCATTCCTCATCTTCTCCTTCCCCCGCTTGTTATGCACGCGCTCTGTTTGCAAGAATCATCTTCTCTGACACGACTTCATCCATCCGCTCCCTCTTTGTTTTTTGTTTTTTTTTTTGTGATGAAACGCACCTCCTCTCACTGCGAAGGAAAGTGCCACAGATAAGGGAGACAGGGTAGGACAGAGAGAGGAATTAGGGGTAAAAAGTTGAAGTTTGAGGGAGGGGCGGGAAGAGAGGGAGGTTGGGTTGCGAAACAGGAGGAGTACAGGTCGCAGAGAGGATAGTCGAGTTAAAAAGCACGGAAAATGTTGAATAAGAGATTGTGTAAAATAGATACAGATGGTAAGAGACAGTGCAACACGCGTAAAAGGGAATGGATGCGTGATAAATAAAGACAGGACGAGGGGAAGGAGGGGTGGGGTGAGGTGGGGGGGTAGTAAATAATGATCCAGTCTCGGAGATAGAAGGAGAAAAGAATCAGCGTAATTAATGACGGAGAGAAAGACAAGAGGACGAGAGAGGAGGGAAAAAAATAAAGAGCAGATAAATCACGCTAAACAGGAGGAAATAAGGAGGGAGGGGAGCGCGGGGGAGCGCGGGGGAGCGGCGTCAACAGAGAATAACCTCCAGTGTGTGCGTCGTTGACTCTAGACAACAATATGTTCACACATCTGGACGTGAACAATATGGATGCGACGTGAACGCCCTGAAACCTCCCCAAAGCTGAAACCCGGCACTTTACAGGCAGCGCCGTTGTTTCCCTTTCAGATCCGAGTGCAGAGTCGAAACAACGCGAGCCCGTCATCGTCACAATACTTACGGTCTGCGGTGAGCGGGCTTAACTGATTGACCTTTACAGTGCGGCTCCCTTTAATAAAGCGCTAATTAATGAGGTGGCGTTAAAGGGTCAGTGCACCCAAAGCACAACAGCATATTTTCCTTAATTATCACCGGCGGTAAATGAGAAAATACCACGTCAGCGCTTTTCAAAGGGATGATTTCTCCGAAAGAAGGCAAAATCAAATAAATGATGCGGCGTCGTAAGCGCTGCAAACCAAATTCTATTCACTTTCATTGTTTTAGAGACGGATGAAGAAATGTCTGAGACTGAAATATCAAAACGCAAACTGTCTATTCTGTCTCTTTCCTCTCCACCGTCTATCTCTCCCAAAGTCTCTTCCCTCCCCGGGCTGATTTATGCCGTGCCACTTTGAGGACAGCATCTTTAGGCCTTTAGGAATATGGGTAGTATAATTTTATTCCTGGGCTGTTAAATATGAGTGAGAGAGCTTGTCAAGCTATAATAACTGGCTGAAAGACAGAGAAGGAAATGAACGTAATGCGGACCAGTGGTCTACTGAAGTATTTACGGACATGGAACGGTGTGTTTTAAAAGATGGTACGACCACGTGGCTTCTGGTTTTTGCAAATACGAAAAAGGATATTAACATGCTACAGTCCAGTGGCTCCTTTGAAATACTGAGACGCTCGAAAGCCAAAAAGAGAAATCACGAGCAAACAATGTACTTTGCAATGCGTTCAGGTGCGTCAAACATAATGGCTTTTTTTAAAATACATATAACTCGTCACTCGTTTCTTTAAAGATCACTTGAAAGATCTTTCTAGTTAAATCGATGCTGATAAAAAAAGTTGCAGTGATGTGATATTTCTTCACCCTATGATACTGCCTGAATGCACCTGTTGTTTCTTCCAAACAATAAAGCTTACATTTTGTGGCACCATTTGGAAAAGACTGAATTGCAACAGTTTTAATCATCAAACATGATGTGATACCATTTGGTGTTTAGCTAACGTTAAATGTTAGTAGACACCCTTTAGCGATATTCCTATATATTCGTATGACAAAATGTATAAAATTAATAGTGAAGTAGAGTCAGATGGTCCTCCTGTTAGATTTAGAATTTTTGGAGTTCTAACAACTAAATAGGTAAATATATAAAAATATAACAATTCAAAACTCATTCTTCACCAACAGAAAAAAACTGGAAAACTAAATGAACAAAAAGACTGAGACAAAATTAAAATCTGGATTAAACCTCAGATCTCGGAACACTTATTAGGTGTGTCTTTGTGTGAGTACTTATTAATGAACTGTGCTGCTGCATATGTGGACTAATTATTTTAAGAAGGTGTATATGTAGCCTGGAGCTGGGTAGTCAAACAACTTCCTCATCGGCACATCTGTTCACTTGCATGTGTGTGTGTGTGTGTGTGTGTGCGATATTCCACATGTAGCGCGCCTGCAGTGCCATCCCGACCACACGTAATCAACTTCTCACTTACATTACCTAAATGCTTCCCACACTCGTACAACGCAGTGTGGCTCCGGGGGAGTGTTACAGAGAGGAGAGGGAGATGGAGCAGGAAACGAAGAAGAAGAAAGAGTTGGGCTTTTTTTCCATGGGCAGTGATGGTCCATGGCATGAACTGCCAGAACCACATACGTTATGGAAAATGAAAACTTGGCACTGGTGATTAAAATGAGGTATACAACTGCAGGGCAATTTAAAATCTATTTTAGGGCTGTTTTAAGTGGTACCTCTCAGGCTAATATAACTTCATTTAAGGACAGTTATTGATGTTTTTATAATAGAGCCAGCTATTAAAGGGTAACTAACCATTTCTCGATTTATAATAGCCCCATTTTTTACAGTCAGGGCTAATGTTTTTCAGCACGCAATAAGCCTCCCAGTCGTGTAGGACACAACACGGATATTTTTGAACACTTTTTTTATATACGACCACTTTTCTGAGATGCTGGAGAGATTTGAAAGTGAATTGTAAATGTGTGATTTGAAAGTGCATGTTTCAAGAGTCATATCTGCGGAGCGCTATATTTAGGTCTGAGTGGGTATACGAATGTGTGTTAACATGTTTGTGTGTGATCATGCATTTGCAGCAAATGTTCGTCTCGCTGCTCGCTCACAGAAAAAAACGGGAGATGGTTTGGAGTGGTCTGTGTGTGTGTGTTTTTTTGCATGTGTGTGCCTGTCTTTGGCCAGCTATAAAGACAATGGCACTGTTGAGGGCTTTTCTTGGCAGACTGACAGAAACACTGATGGCAAGTGATTGGATAAACCATGCCTGCAGGAGACAGACACATACACACGCGCGCACACACACACGCGACCAAGCAAGCATACACAGAAACACACACACACTTCCATGATCCATGCTCCCTTATGCGGTACTGTTTTTCACTGACCCTGATTTTATGCTTTCACTCTGATTGGACGCATCACTCATCACTCTGCTGATGCCTGCCTCTGATTGGCTCTCTGTAGAGGTCGTTGCTTTTATGGTAAAGGGTCAGGGTTTGAGATTGAGATTGATGCGTGTTAAGGCCCGTGCAGGGTGTGAGGCTGGTTTATAACTTTCTATGACTGACATGATGTATGGGGCCATGGGTGACCATGCACACAGTTACACACACACACACACACACACACACACACACAAGCAAACACACACATCCTAAGTGAAAATAAATGAATGTGCTTTTTAGAGAAATTGACTGACTGCAGCTTTACCACCTCCCTCTACATAATGGATGTATTGACAGTTAGAGATTATGAGCCTGTGCGTGTATGTGTGTGTGTGTGCATACACATATAGATTTGAGTCTGTGTATGGATTTAGGTGCTTTTAGATATGTGTGTGTGTGATTTTTTTTTTGTGTGTGTGTGTATATGTAGGATATGAGTTCAGACCAAATGTCAGAGCGGGAGGTGGAAATTAATGAGGTTTTAGCCTTGATCCATATCAGTCAGCAGCTGGTCTATTCTTCACATCACACTCACACACACGCGCACACATGCACACACACAAAATTGATCGAAAATGGCTTTCATCCCCATCAATAACAAACACTGATACTCACACATACACATCCGTGAACAGACACATACAGCTGCACTCTCACACATGCTGCTGTACATTAATTCAAGAATACATTTGTAAGTACACACACACACACACACACACAAATGCAAGCTCACGCAGCCATCATGAAAAACAAAAATAGTCATTAACAAATCATTAAAGCGTGTGCATGGACACATAGCGTACACAAACAACATGAGTCATACCCACTACTTTGTCAGTGATGTAAATAATCATTGACACAACCGCACACACATCATTTATCAAGCTTAGTGCGCCTGATGACGGACTGCTGGAGGCAATGACAGCTCACACTCTCTCTCCCTCTGTTTCTCTCTCTCACACTCACACACACACATTTTTGGACTCAGTAATCTTTCAAGTCAAATCCCTTTTATTGACCATGGGAATCATTACAGAGTGAGGCCCAAGGGTGCATGTGTGTGAGTAGGTCTGTGCACGTGTCCACAGTGTTAATGTGCTCCCTCACCTGTTTACTCACCAGATTTGCCTCTGTGCTTCGTACAGTGTGTGTGTGTGTGTGTGATGTATGATGTGTTTAGTCATTACACCCTGACATGAACTATGTTCAGCACGTTCACGTGACGTTAACATGCTTCACCCACATCAGATTGACCTTTAGGCTGAAAATCAACCATAAAAGAGCATCAGTCTCTCATTGTACTGAGGGTTTACTTCAGTCAATTATTGCTACGAGATAAACCCCAAAAGAGGCTTCATTTGCTGAAGTGGAATAGATGGATTAATGTGTTTACCACACAAAATACTACACAATTCTTTGTGTTACTTGCAGATCCGATTTTACAACTTTGGAAAGTTTTCACAGTGGCAGCTTTTTTCCCCTTCACAGCGATTGTGAGATAAACAGTACAAATACAGTGTTCATGTTAAATAATCTACCAGGCCTGTATGTTTGACTGGGCCAGCTTTTCTTTGTTTAAACACAGTTAAAACCAGCCTGGAAGCAACATAACTGTAACTGCTATAATACTGTTTACAGTATATCACACAGTTAACATGAGTTTTGTTTCCTTAAGTTGACTGTCAAGTTGCTTTTTAACTGATAGTACAGAGAAGAGTACATGCAATTCCTTTTTTAATAGTTTTGTGTTCGTAGTTAATGTTTTAATCACAGCAGGGGATTTCCTTTTTCTTTTTTAAAAAAACTGTTCACTCTAAAAAGTGGATTCCTGTGGCAAAACTATGCAAATAAAACAATAACACGAAATAGGTGACACATCACCACAACTTTCTGGATGGGGAGCATAAGGTCAAATCCCACAATCCAATAAAGAAAGACTTTTAGTTTCACTGTATTACACTAATAAATACATAGTCTTTAGTCTTAATCTTTAGATTAAAAAAAACTCATACTGTATATTGCGCTCTCTTTCCTCCATCTGGAAAAAAAACAGCTAAAACATCTGGTTCTTATGATGTCTGGGATAAATTTGACCCCATTTTACCCAAGGTTAAGCATGGCTGGCTGTCACTGTAAGCCCTCACTCCTGTAGTAACACAGATATCATTTCCTGCAACATCTCTATTTGTTGCACCAGTTGCGGTGGTGCACTTGCAGTGACTGCTGCTTCAGTGAATGTCAGATGTTTTTTTTTGTTGTTGTTGTTTTTTCCCTCCAGTTGTGTGTTTATGTTCCCCTTGTTAAGCTCTCCCATGTGCCTGTAAGTTGCAAGCAGGGGTTCGGTAATCCTGTTCCCCCTCGATCCCCTTTACCTCTTATCTCCACGCTCCCCTCTGCTCTCTAACCTTCATCCCTTGCTCTCCTTAACCCGCCAACCTTTCTTCTCTTTTTCCCTTCAAGCCCTCCATCCTTTTATCCAGATTCCCCTTTGGTCTCCCTGCAGCCCCCACGTCTCCCCTCTTCCTTCCCCCTCTCTCTCATCCAATCTCCTGCCTTCACTCAACCCTCTCTTTCTTGCAGCAGAATTTTACACTCGCCCTATTTTTCACCTCCCAAACCGCTTTTTTTCAGCCAGCAAGCTGCAGTGCCGCCACCGGGCATCGGGCACTATCAGAGGGACGCTCGCTTTACAGTCAATTGCTGCACTTTTGTTTCACAGCCTGCTTTGTGCTCACATTGCACTGGAAGCTCCAAGCTGAAAAATGACTATTTAGTTCAGTTAGGGTTAGTTTATATAACACTTTTTTTTCTCCAGAAATACAAAGAGTAAGTTAAAAAACCTGGATTGAACCCTCATATTCCTCAGAGTCCTCGGAAATTTCTAGGCATTAACTAACTTTTCAAAACTAACAGCCCTCTATATTTAAGATGAGAGAGTGGGACTCTAAATTGTGTTTCTCTGTCTGGAGTGATGTCGCAGGACAACGTGAGAGCATTTTACTGCCTCCCATCTCATGCCATATTCAACTTGTCACAGTCTTTTAATTCAACCTGACCTTATTTGCTGAGATAACAGTGCAGCCTTGTTTCACTGGAGAATATGACATGACTAGTTTTTTTTTTTGTTTGCTTTCAATCCCTTTGGAGCCTTATTATTATTATATGAGCAATATGAATGTTTTTTTTATATTCTTTTGGTGCAGCGGTGTATGTGTTGGTGACATTTTCTCACGCTGCTAAGTGTGCAGAGTCAGTATTTCCTGATCCTTCAGGCTGAGTACTTACTACGCTTTATAATAAAAAACTGCTCTATTTGCTCACCCAAAACACACTGGAAAGAAGTCTCTTCGCGCTCCCACAACTCACTCACAGTGGCCACGAGGCACAGTTCAAGTTAGGCTGTTAAAGAATAACAAAGAGCGAAAAAACGAAGTGTCGCTGCTCATTTGAATTATGCGGATATTTTTCATGTAAAGGATGTGCAGTTAAGAACAAAAGTTTTTTTTTTTTTACACGTCAGCACTGTCAAAGCCTTGATGAAGGGTGTTACATCACCAATTTAATGGGACATTAAGCTACATTTGTACCTCATTACTTACCTTGCATATGTTTTCTCAACAGGTTTTCTGCTCCCTCAGCGCTGGTGGGTGGTGCAGACTCAGACAGGGTCCCAGAGCCCTCCCAGCCTTGCTCACCTGGGTCGAGGCAAAGCCAGTTCAGCCTCCCCCTCTCACTCAGCTGGCTCTTATCAGCGTCCTCCAGCTGCCTGAGCCGAGCACACTTTCAGCTCGGCCCCCGACTCACTTGCATGTGCGTGCTGCCTACATGGCCGGGCGGAACAGACACGGGGAGACGCAGACGTGGCTGGCGTAGGTCTCCGTATCCATGTTTTGAGGGTGGTTGCATGTGCACATTCTTGTATTTGTTAAAGCGTCATTTGAGCTACACGAGAGGAGGCTGAAATGGCGTGACTGCCAGAATTACACACAGAATTTTCTCATTTTGCCCACTCCCACGTTCCTCTAATCCTACAGTGGTGGTCTATGTATTCAGTGGGAAACAGGGGTTTTCAAAAGGCAGGGAAAGGGATTACTCACCTGCATTTCACTTCCTTTTCCTCCTTAAGACAACCGAATTGATCTTAAATGTTTTTTTTGTTGTTTTTTTTTTGTGAAAAGAGACTGCTGAATACCCTATGAGCCAGACAACATGGACTCAGTGATTATTTTAGGGTTTAACTCACAGTGGTATGAACATGTGGACCTAAATGGATTGTCCATGTTTTACCTTAAAATGTCCAAAAAAAAAAGTGAACACAAAAAGAAAGAAAGCTGTATTTGTAGTTAGAATAATGGAAACAATCTCTCAAATAACACAATTACAGAGAATGTAAGATTGTTATTCTGAGTTACAGATGTCTTGCACAGCATTTGCATAATGTTTTGCAGAAAACATATTTTTGAATATTCTCAAAGACAGTGATGGAAAATATCGAACAGGGAACAATAATCTAAAAGAAACACATTTTAGTTGCCCCCCAGCATTATAACCCCAAATTACAGATTTTTTTTCATTCAGTAAGATGAAAAAGGAAGCAAGGAATGAGGTGGTAAAAACAGAGTAAAATTGTATCGGTAAATGGGAGGAAATGGAACAAAGGCAAAATGGAAAAAACAGCAAAGGTTAAAATTAGAAAATTACAGTGAGGATAAAAGAGAGGAGATCACAGCCTAGAATTACATCCACGTAAGAGAGAAAAGGTTTACACTTTCCTCCAAGCAAGACTGGCTAAGGCTTAAAAAATGTGGTGGTAGAAATTGAGAAAATGGAGGGAAAATGGAGGGAAAGATTCATGGTGAAGGGAGGGAGGAAAACAGACTGAGAAAGGTGTTTGTGATTATTCAATTATCCGGGGGAGATCAATAATGGGCTGTTTAATGATTATCTGCTCGATGTGGCGATCAATACTGGCTGCGATCTGACCTCTGTGTGTGTGTCTATACGCACATGGACACACACATTATATGCATAAGTAAGACGCCTCATACATACGAACATATATAGGCACTAATGTGTGGACATGCGCAAGGGCACATGAATATATGCGCACACTAACACACTTAAATGTACATGTTAGCAGCGTGCACACTTTAACCTTCAAACACGTGCTCAACATGAGATCAATTCTAAATAATAGGTTTTAGGTTGACTGGAGGGCATAGATTTCACTTTCACTCTTGAGATTTGTGAGTCTTTTTTACAGGCTTATGTTCTTTGACTGTAGATGTGCATTTAAGCCCTTAAAAGAACATTGCTGACTTGAATAAAAGACAAAAAGTGTGTACATGTGCCCCTGGGGTGCTGCCTTACAGTCCTAAACAGTGTCGCCTCTTTGAAGGCTGACATCAAGGAAAAAGAAAGTGTTAATTTTCATGTCTTTGCAGGGGTGATGAAGGATTATGTGATATTTTGATATCAACACTGGATCAATGACTCCCTGTGATGTGAGAGACTTAATCGTACTGACAGTCCCACTGAGAATCAACACCGCTCTGCTACTTTGTCTTGTCAGACAAACCTTAAACAATGCCAGCTCATTTCAAATTACGGACAGCAGCCTCCAGCTCGCGAGCTCACACAGTTCCACTGAGCACCACCTGCACAGCGGCAGGGTGCCAAAATGAACAAGCGGCTGGTGACGAGAGTTGGACATCTTGCCAGCCAGAGACCCGCATATTTTTTTCTCAGAAGTTGGCTGACTACGCAGGGCTGAACATTAGTGAATAGTTGATGAGGAAGATGACTCCAACATGACCCACATGTTGCCCTTGGTGTCCCGGATGTAGAATATCATATTTCTTGTCTGACTTGGTCTTAGTTGCCAAAGATTGCAAGAAATTAGTCTTGCAAATCTCCTTAAATGTAGTATAGCAATTGTCCAGAGTTGTACACATCTGGTCGGACAAGTAATGTGCTGATGGATATTCAACAGAGCATTTTTTTTAACGATCGTCTTGTCAAAGTCCCAAGTCACAACAAGGGCGGTGTCTGGGTACCTGGTCTGGCATCAGCACCTCAGCTGCTGCGTTAGCAGATGCTTTCTGAGTAATTGCCCCTAGAGAAAGGTTTCACCCACGGTAAGCTGAGTGGTCACAAAATCGGAAAAGTGTTGTGGATATATTAACTGAATACCAAGGATCATCAGCACACACCTTCACTACTGCCAACTACAGAGCGGTGAATTGATTGTGTTTTTGCTTCACCTCATTCATCCCGTGTCCTCAAGGGACCTGGAGAGAGAGAAGGTGGAGAATAAAGAGGTGAGGATGATGAACAGAGCCTGGCAGCCTGTTCAACTAAGGGTGGCTACACTTTGAAAGCGCTCCGTATGATTCATGGTACAGGGAGACACCCATGTTTTGCCACTAATCTTGAAACTGCAGAGTAACTCCTGTGTTGAGTTGCGTCTTGAGGACATGTA
>JAOXYL010000045.1:14497776-14532260 GCA_028564955.1 Terapon puta
TTCCCCACTCACTTTTCCTATATATTTCTCACAAGCTGACAGGAGGTCAGGTACAAATTAATCCCGCTGTTTTTAACCTTGACTACTGAAGAAAAACTGATCCAGGATCTGTATCGTGTAAATCACCTGTCCTCTAGGTCCGCCTACCCTGACCATTAGCCAATCAACACAGAGCACTGCCACTCGCTTAATGCCAATCATGCTGTTTCATCCATTTGATTGGATAATTACTTTTTTCTCATGGCTGAGGACTCCTGTCCAGATTGCTTATATGATTGATCCAGGTGTGCCACCCACTGACATTTTTGTCCAGCTTCTTCTCGTCAACGAAAACTCACCCACGTCTAGTCATGTTTTCGTCATCAGACAGCCATGTTTAGCTCTTCACCTCATTAGCATCATGTATAAAAGGGGCATCAGCGAAATAATTTCAACATCATCACTGCTGAGTGGTATCAATCTTATCGAACTGTAATGAAAAACATATACATGTATTTTCCATTATTGTATTATGACACCTAAATTGCTTCTTCTTTTTGTCTCTCTGTCAGCAAAAAACTAAACTGTTCACATTATTAAACCTCCATTCAGACCTCCTTACTAATTTTAATACAATAGAACTCATCGCCTATATTTTCTCATTTACATTTTTCTGTTGTTTAATAGGCTTTCATTTAGCTGTGGCTTCTAAATGCCACTTTAATGTTACAAACACTTACGACTGGGCTGCTGCTCCAAGATGTCGATCACTCGAAGCCTGATACAAACACCTGTGTCATGTGATTGGCTGTAATGACATTTTGAATCGCGGAGGAACTTGACAGGCCCTCCTCCTCCTATCGCCTGCGCCCAAACTGAAACGACACATTTTGGAGTCATTGTCCCACCCCACTTCTCTCTCACTTTGCGCACCACCTGCCATTGCAAACGTAACAATCTGCAAGAGCTGAGTTTCAGCGTATACACCAGGCAGCGAGCAACAGTTGAGAACAAGCCTTTTCAGAGGGCTCTTGGGATGACGTGTCGGTTTGTTGGTCCACTTGCTGGTCCAGCAGTTTTGTCAAGAGTGAAACATCTCAGCGGTGGACTGTTTGCTGAGCCCCCTTAAGTCACTGCTTCCCTGTCCGTCACATTTTCCATTCACATAGTACAGTTTCCAGTATTAGCAGCTGCAGATTTACCTCTGGAAATCTTTAGTTTAGTCATTTTTTTAAACAATAGGTTCAGACAGAAGTAGATTAAAGCATGCCTCTCAAGTTCCTGCTGATTTTTTATGTTTACAGGTGCCATAAGAACACCAGGAAATGTTATATATCAGCTGCGCTAATAGTGAACAGGGCTTTCTCTTTGTCATGTAAAGTAGTTAGTAGTAGTTAGTTAATTAAAAGCTCCTTGAATTTGGAAGTACCACTTGCTTGCATATTAGCCTGGCATGTTATCGTCTGCAGTTTAATTTAGAGCAGACAAACACGGTTCAATCCATTAATTGCAGTGAATGCAGCACGCAGGAAAATCCACTGTTTGATAGTCCTGCCATACTCATACACGTAGTTTCGGCTCCCAGGGCAGATGACTGAGCAATTGCACATTTACGGTACCCAGATGATTTTAGTCCTGTAACTTTTCTCTAACCTTCTGAAACTGTTGATATGCCCTGACCTTTGCAACATATGGGTAAATCAAGAATATGAATAAATAATATGCATAACTAATCTCAAACAGAAGGTGACTCATGCGTGAAGGATTTGGCCTTGTCTTTTCTAAAAAGATGCTTAGCTCCATTTATTGTTTCTGCATTTCTTCGGTGTGTGTTTACTGTGTGTCTGTCCACATGTTTTCACCAAGGTCCCTGTGCTCTTAAGGTATACATGATGTAGAGGAGAGCCTTTTCATATATATCTACATATTTAAACCATTTGAATGCTTTAGAATTAGAACAAGCTGCATTCTCTCGGTCAGGAAGCCACAGAAACACGGCTTTGACAGAAACAACCTTGAAATTTCATTTGAGAATTAAGGTAGGGCATTGTTAGCTGTGTTATTCTTGATAATAATGGCGCAGATATGCAGAGGATAAGCCTCGAAATGCCATTTTATATAAATACACACATAAACTGGCACGCCTGCACCATCAGCTGGCCTGTCATGCCATATCCTGTTAAGCACTCCCCTCTAGTGTTACACCATAAGAATGCAGTGGCAGTGGCACAAAGCGTGAAGTGCTGCAGGGCCGCGTGAGATCAGGCTGTATCGTCACATCCCTTCTGTCCATTTGTCCATCAGGCATGCAGTGTGATATGTCACCAGTCCTACATATTCTGGCTGATGTGTCTGAAGTGTGAAAGTGTAGCTGTAAAATACAACCTCTGATATTTATTTAGGTAAGGTTACAAGGAAACAATCGTATGGATGACCAAAATTATAAAGCTGTTTAACCCCAGAAAATATTTCACCTATTGCCTCAAAAACCTTTCCAAGGAAACCTAATATACCACAGGCTCAACAATGTGTAATTATTAAATATTTGTTTGATACTATAAGAACTATTTTCTGTGAAGTGTAATCAGATTATGTGTCATTCATGCTCTTTTAGGTAGAGCTCCAAACTCTGCCACCAGCAGATATGAGGGCAGTATCAGCTCAGTGACAAAGTGAAGGGGAATATCAATGTGTATGTGTGCGTGTGTGTGTATGTGTTGATATCCGTGTGTGCATACGTGTATTCATCTTTGAGGTGCGTGCGTGTTAGTGCACCTCGAAGTGCGCTGCACTAACAAGGTTCCTTCTGCTGACAAGTAAGGGGAAAAAAGGGGGAAACATAAGGTGATAAAACAAACAGCAGAGGGCACAATCCCCATGTGTGCTTCATAGAGCTGACAGAAGGCTCCACAAACTGCTTTAATGCTGTCAAACCAAGTTTCGATGCTCCCACCACCACACACGCACACTTGCAGGAATGCAATCTCTTATTTTGGCAAAGATGGGAGAAAGTGGCATGGTGAGGGTGAAGCGGGTAAAAGTGGAAACACTATCAGATCACACTTACAAACTAACACTAGCCAAGACATGTAAAATCAAGTTATTCCTCGAGTTATTCCCTGCAGTTGCATCTGCTGAGTTTATGTTCGATAGCTCAGTTGCTTGTAGTGGCAGCTGGTGTCCAGGGAGTGATATATTTCAGCAACATCAACAGGCTTTACCAGCTTCTATATTGTTATGAACTCCCTAAAATTGATCTTTTGATTTATTCTCTTCAGTCTGTACAGTTGGACATAATAATAGAGAATATCTTTTTAATTGAGTATTGGACCACGGTTGACTGCCTTTGTGCTCTGTATGCTCGCCACTTAAAATGGGTTTTTCAATAGTGAGCACATAGATTTCCACTTTCAGATTTGCAGATGAACAATAAAACTGCCTTTTAGTGTGAATCTCTACACTAAAGATTCAACATTTAACTGAAGGAAAAGGGTGAAAAAACACATTTTTAAGTTGAGGGGAACCACCATTTTATATTTGAATAGTTATCAACACTAAATTGTCTCTTCAATAGCCATAGTTTCTTATTTTTGTCACTCTTTGCTGTTAATAAAACTGGACTGGACAGCTGCGTTTAATGTGTGTTGTGCAGTGGAATATGAATGCTATGGGATGCAGAAAGTTGGACAGTGGATATCTACGCACATTTGTAATAACTGTAACCATCCCTCCTTGTCTGCTCCTTTTTATCTGTACATGCATACAGTAATAAAAATGCTCTGCTCTTTTTTATTGGAATTTATTCAAATCAGAAGAAATTTCACTCTGTTCATTGTATGCTTGTGCATCTTCTTGCACAGCATGACATTCACATTCTGTACATCCTATATATGTTTGCCTGAACCCAAAGGTAAATATAAAAAATGAAAACAGACTGATATTCAATAGGCAGAAGAACAGTGTCTTACTGAAGTTTCACTTTTACCACTGGTTTCACACCACATTTCAACAAAATATCAGAGGTGCAATCAAAAAGATTCAATTTTGTCAGGTCAAAACTGACTTTATATTTGGCCTGAATGTGCCACTGTACAATCTGATTTCTTTTCCTGTAAGCTGACCTGTCAAGGCGATAAAAATCATATTCAAGCAGGATACTTGCAGATGAACAAACATGTCAGTTAAAAAAAAAAAAGATAGATAAGGCAAGGATGAAGAGAACTGTGAAGTAATACGGACCAGGCTGTGCAGGCTGCACCTGGTTCACAATTTCTCTCTATTATGTACAACTGTGGGTGTGTGCATTTACAGTAATGCATGGCTATAGTGACAGTTAAACTGGCAATATCCCAGAGTGAGAGGAGAAACAGAATCCTTTAAACATTCCTGTATTTTACTTTTTTAGATGATTGATTCTTCATTGTTTGTCTTTTAAATTTTACCCTTTAGCCCTGCAGCGACTCATTGCCCTACAAGGATTAGTAAATCCATGTGTTTTCATGCTCTTGCATGTAACCAGCAGAGATTGGCTCTTATCCAAATGTGATGTTTTCACAAAGATTTTTTTTTTACATTTTACAGAGGCAAACTGATCCATTCAAATCCAGACTGAAACAAGGGTGGAGTGGTTCAGTGAAGGTTGTACAGACAGTGTACAGGTGGGTCAGTGTATCAGGAAAGACCTCAAAAAAGGACAAAATACCCGCTGGCCAGTCCAGATACACCCCCATGGTACCGCTGGATCGGTTACAGTCTAAAAACTTCAGTAATGAATTGTTATGTTGGAATTGTCCTTCATGGCACCAGCACCAAGACTTTTCATTTCCTCCCAAAGAAAAGTCAACTGAACAGTCTCCTGCCCTGTCTATACTTTTGTATGCCACTCCAACATTAGCTGAAACACACTCGACCTCCCAGTAATGGCGACCCGTCAGGCCCTCCTCACACAGTACTTGATAGCAGTGAAATCTGTCTGGGTGATTGGGATATGGCTGCTTCTTTTGTCCATGTGTGGCCTTTGTGTTCCCCTCTGTCAAAATTACATACACACCTGCTGAGTTGGGGTCCAGTGTCAAATCACAGCCATCTGCAATCCAAATTTAAAAAAAATCCCATGAGTAGATTGTTTTAGAAAACTCACCAAATTGGAGACATTTCATAAATACTGACATCTCTATCAATCCCACCTGGATAATGTAACAAGGTCATTAAAATCAAACCTTCTTTTACTTTACTACCTTTTTTTACCCAATAACTGTATCTATTCACATGACATGCTATTTGAGCTACATATGGCAACACTTGGTTGCATCAGCTCTTTCCCAGGTATGAAAGTTGTTTAAAGTTAAAGGCAGTTGCAACGTGCATGCATATCCCAGCTTTAGCATTTCATTAAAAAACCATTTGACTCTTACACTGTCTGAGTAGCCTCAAGTCAAACCAGAATTCTTCATTTTGGTCCACGCTGATGGGAAATGGAAGGCCAGCAGATGAAAACATGGAAAACATTTTCAAACAAATGGCAAGGAATCTTGCTAATTCATCTTGATATAATGATAGAAGTGAGCATACTTGAGTTTCTCCAGACTGCACCGTGAATCGCTCTGTATTTCAGTCAGCAGCTCGACTCCTTGATCTGTCAGGTGATTAAAGCTCAGGTCCAGCTCCCTGAGGCTGCAGTGGTCAGGCCTCAGAGCTGCAGCCAAGGCAGCACACCCGTCTCCTGTCACTTTACAGAATGACAGCCTACAGAAATCAAACAAATGACATTTTAGGGTGTGGTACATGCCCTTATCAGCAGCAATTTACACCTGTTAACAAGACATGAGCCGCATTTGATGGGACATTTATCAGCCTCTCCCTTTGGACTTGTTGACAAGTAGCGCAATACACCACACACTTTCAGAGCCGGAGACAGACCAAAAGAAACAGACACAAAGCTATTTTACCCCCCCCCCCGCCTGGCTCTACTCTACTACTGTCAGGATGAAGTAACAGCTTTAGCAATGAGTGAAAATATACTTTGAGGGACATTGTTAGATGTATGTATGTATGTATGTATGTATGATATATGGATGTGGCATGATGCAATACCATTCAACAACAGCCATAGATGAACATCTGTTGAACTCAGTTGCATTAAAGGGTTGTTCTGCTGTGTTTGGTTTGAAAAAATCTGCATATTTTATACAGTCAATTAGTAAAGTCAAGGTAACTAATGTATTACACTGACCGTAACGTTTTCAAAGCACAGTGTGGGCTCATCAGTGTCTCACAGAGTGCCATCACCCCTGAGTCCTGTAGGTCATTGTAGCTCAGGTCTAGCTTTGCCAGGCAGGAAGGTTTGGAGCTGAGTGTTGAGGCCAGCGTCTTACAACCCTCCTCTGTGAGTCTGTTGTAACTAAGACTGAATGGCAAATACACAAACACACACAGTTTATATTTTTTATTTAGCAAGACATTGCAGTCGTATTTTGAGACTTTTTGTTTGTTTGCTTTGCAGTGTAGTGTTATGCAGTTTTTTACCCCAACGCCTCCAGAGTGCAGTTTGTGCTCATCAGCCCAGTGCATAGGATCTGCATTTCTGAGTCTGTAAATATGCTGGAACTCAGATCCAGCTCTCGCAGGTAACATGGGCTGGATGTGAATGCTGTCACCAACTTCTCACAGATTTTGTTAATCCCATAATTTCGGTTCAGTCTTTTTGTACATGATAAAAATTAGTTAAAATATGCAAATAAGTCATAATGTCCAGCTCTACCAAACTGACCCATGATCCAATACAGAAAGCCGACAGCAGCAAGCAACTTTATAAATACACAATGAGGTGTAATGTTATAATGCCAAGTGCTCTGATTCGGTGTTAGTATGGTAAATATTTCTTAAAGTAAAACTGTTTTAGCACCAATGATATATATATCCAGAAGTATTCATTCAAATACTACTGGACCAGCTCTTGTAGCAGGATAGTTATCAATATATCAGTTCTGCCTTATAACAACCAATAAATCAGATGTAGAACCTTTAATTCATCATTGATACGTTTAGCATTTTTGGGAGTAATACATCTGAGACTGACCTGAGTTTTTCCAGTTTCGGGCTGCCTAACCCAACAGGCAGCACAGAGAATAATGAACCTCTCAGTATGTTGCCACTCAGCTCCAGTTCTCTGAGATTTAAGATGACTGATTTGACAGCTGATGCCAACTCGTCGCATTTATTGGATGAGATCCCATAACCTGAGAGACTACAAACACAGAGGACAAAAAACAGGAATATGAGTATGTTAGATCTCATTATATTTCTGGAATTTTTAGGTCTGACTGGAAGTAGATGCCGTGGTTTGTAATGTCCTTGTTTGTTGGGCTTCTTACAAAAAATAGTTCACTAACCTCAAAACTTCTAGTTTACACTGAGAGTTCATCAGTCCATCAGTGAAGAGCTTGATGCCGTCACCATAGAAGGTATTATCTGTCAGGTGTAGTTCAGTTAGCACAGAGTGTGGCATACGAAGGGTTGAGGAGATTGTTGCGCAAAGCCAAGAATCGAGGTCCACCCCAGAGATTCTGCAAAAATGACAATGACAATCATCAGTGACCACATCAAGTTTTAGATTAATACAGTTCATTTGTAATTCTGATCGTTATTAAAAATGTGAAAACTGTTTACTGTTTCCCTTTGTCTGTCACCAAAGTGAGTGACATTCACTTGAATGCATGCAATGCAGTTATAGCACAATGTGCCAAAGTAACCAACTCACCTTGCTTTTCTACTGTTCTTCATGGCTGGAACAAGCCTAAAAACACCCTTTGTTGATGGTCTGTATTTCTTTAGGTCGAATTCCTCTAGAGGTGTACTAGCCATCAGAATGAAGTAGGCTAGAACTGAGCACTGAGCCGGGGACAACTGTGTTTCTGGATTGTCATTTGGTTTCAGATACTTCTGCACATCGTCATGTAAGGAGGTGTCCTTCAGCTCAATCAGACAGTGAGCCAGGTTCAGACATCTTTCAGGGGAGCAGTCCATTAAATCTATTTCTTTCAGACTTTTCCTGATTTCTTCAACAGTTACAGAGTGTTCCTCTGTCTGCTGAATCAGGCCCTGAAGGATATCTTGTGTTGATTTTAGAGACATGCCAATAAGGAACCTGAGAAACATGTCCAGCTCTCCTGTCTTTCTTTGAGTTGAGTTTGCAATAGAAATTTCAACCAGCTCATGCAAAGGAAGGTCAACTGGGTCTTCATCCAAGATTAACTTGAGCTCTTCCTCAGACCCTTTGAGCAAAAACTCCTTGAGGCTTGGAGAGTCTATTCTTTTACTTGCAAAACTGTGGTACACAAAAAGAGCAGCACAGTACTCCTGAACTGTCAGATGCACGAAGCAGTACAGTTTCTTTGAGTTGAACACAGTTTCTTCTTTGAGTATTTCCGTGCACAACCCACAGGAAACACCAGCTTTGTATACGTCAATGCCATAGTTTTTCATATCATTGCCAGTAAAGATGATTTTGCTATCTTTTAGAAGTTCAAATGACATCCTGCCTAGTTTCAGAATGAATTCTTTATTTGACTTGAATATCTCCTCCATATCTAACTCATTCTCCTTGTCATATTTGTCAGCAGCTACCTGCATTTGAATGCAAAAGAAGTAGGTGTACATTTCAGTAAGAGTTGTGGGTATCTTTATGTTTTCATCCCGAGTGTCATCAATTTTTAGCAGCAAATCCATGAGAACTTTTGCTGCGATCCAACAGAAGATAGGTATGTGACACATAATGTATAAGCTTCGGGACATCTTAATGCTTGTAATTATTCTTTCAGCAATTGCCTTGTCCTCGACTCTCTTCAAGAAGTAGTTTGTCTTTTGTGAATCATCAAACCCTCTCACTTCAGTCCACAGGTATATATACTCGCAAGGGATGCGCTGAACGGCTCCTGGTCTTGAGGTTATCCAGACAAAAGCGGAGGGAAGAAGATGTCCCCGGATGAGGTTGGTCACCAGAGTGTCAACTGATGACTCCTTCGTGGGATCCGTCAATCTTTTGGTTGTTTTAAAATTCAGCTGAAGCTGGCTTTCATCAAGACCATCAAAAATGAACAGAACTTTGTGATCGGAAAATATTCTTGCAAGTGCCGTGTTTTTAAGTTCCGGATGAAAGTCTCTCACGAGTGTCTCAAGACTGAACTGATCATCTATGGCTAGATTTAGCTCCCTGAATGGTAGCACAAAGATGAAGTCAAAGTCCTGATTGGCTTCCCCATTTGCCCAGTCAAGGATAAACTTCTTCACAGAGACCGTTTTTCCAATACCAGCAATTCCCTTTGTCATCACAGTTCTGATAGCTTCCACTTTTCCTCTGTCTTGCCCAGACTGCCTTGACTCTGTATCTTCTGGTTTCCATTTAAAGATGTCATTGTAATTGATCTTATTGCCATCAGCTGTTTGACGCCTCTCCTTATCTTCAATCTCCCAGATCTCATGTTCTTTATTGACACGTTCACTTTGTCCCCGTGTAATGTGAAGGTCAGTGTAAATTTGGGCCAATGATTTTGCAGCCTGACGATCTTTATCAGTGCCTTCAATCTCATATTGGAACTTCTGCCTCAGACATGCTTTGTGCTTTTTCATGATTTCTTTGACGACATCCTCTGCTGCAAATAAAGGGCTGATGTCAAAATATAATAAAAGCAGTTTCTTGAGGACTGTGCATTTTATCTCATAAATGTTATGAAAATGTAACACTTTTTGTCATCAAGTTTTGCCATTAAATGGAGTGGAAACATTTATTTAAACATGTCAACACTTAATGACTGAATAGCATCCAAAAAGCTTGCACTTGCACTTGCAAAAGTGAGTTTGTTACAACCCTGACCATTACAAATAATATATTCCCATCATGTTGTAAACAAGAAGTCTAATCAAAAACAGCTCACATACCTTCACATACAGTTGGCTGAACTTCCTGGAGTATTCGGTAGAAGATAGATTTGGCTTTTCTAGATGTGAGGGCCCTGTAGAGCTCCCTCATCTGCTCCTGGCTGGTCCTTGCAGCATTGATGTTGGCGTTCATCTCATTGTGGATCACCTTCTGTTGGACCATCTCGTCCACAATAGGCAATACTAAAGTGACACTTTGAATGAGCCTGGCCCTGTTATTGTCCACCCAGGCAGCTTCTTTTGAAAGGACAACAAACACACAGTAGCACTAGTCATCACACAGTATTTCTAACAGACATACCTATTACAAGCATGCAGCACAGTGAACGGCCTTATGAAGCATGTACATATTTTACTTGTGACTGGGATTTTGGGATCACCAATTCAAAATTCAGCATTGTGTTTCTTCCTCAAACTATGACCTCACCTTCCTCCTCTGTGAATGAGGTACAGTTGCCAGTAACAGTGGCTGAAGTGGGACTGTGTGTTTCAGAGAGCCATGGGCTGACAAATGACAAAAATGACTATGCTTTAGAGTAAACAAGATTTAATCATGCTTAAAGTTTGGTATTTTTTGGTTGTCCATATTAATTATACACACACTGTATGCTATGTAGATACTCTGTACACTACTTATGTCTCACCTTTCGGTGTTAAGTTCAGGCACAGCACACTGGTGCAGCAGAGCACTGCTCTTCTCACTGCAGCTCAGTCTTTCAGAAGTTGCATCTTCATCTCGCCCACTGAAAGTCTCCTCCCCTGTTGTGTCTTTCATAACTTCCCCTTCCTCTTGTAGAAATTGTCTTTTTTGAAGAAAGGAAGACTTCTCCAGATTTGAGGCACTCATCTTTACCCGTCTTGAGTGCAGAGTATCGGCTCCACATGATGTTATTTCTTCACTGTCAGCTCTGTACATCTGTCATTTGGAAAGCATTTAAATGTCAAAAAGTTTCCAATGGTATAAGTACTATGCTCCATTGCAAGCACTGCTGTCCTTAGAACAGTCAAACTTGCTCTTATTATGTAGTGGCTTTTCAGTAGAGGCTGCTGTAAAAGTAAAAGTGAAATTAAAAATTTTTTTTGGTCTATAGCCAACTTGTGTTTTAACAGCTTTGGCGGTTTTTGAACAGCATATGCACACATTAACAAAGAGTTGCAAGTGAAAGCAACATGCGTGGGTCTGTATTTTTTCCCTCCACAATTCTAAAACAACAAGATATTTGACTTTTCATCTGCATTTTTTGCTGTATATGTTTAAATATCTGTTTTCACACACACACACACACACACACACACACACACACACACACACACATCCAGATACATTCATATGTCTGTTTTTTTTTTTTTTTACCTTTGTGTTTAAGATCCTGTCGTAAGCTGCAGCAGTAAATGTTGCATTTTCAGCGCTCATGGGCTAAGACTACGTTCACCGTACACAGGAAGCCAGCAGCTGGTGGGCGGATCCAGTTGGGAGTGTGTGTGTGTGTGTGTATGTGTGTGTGAGTGTATGCGTCTGGGTGAGGAAGAAAAGAAGGGGAACATATTGGGAGTTTCCCCTGTTGTTGTTGGCTCCCTCCACAACATTTTTTTTCATCACTTTTTAGTGCTTTATAATCATACAAAATTGAACCACAGTGGATGTCTAATAAATTATATCTGTTTTCGGCACTTTCTAAAAGTGTACTGCAAACGAATGACTCGTAGAGACAAAGTAAAACTGTTCAGGGAGTCCAATGTTTATTCAGGTATTTATCACCCCTATCAGTGTGCCTCACCTCTTATAAATAATGTATCACTGAGCTCCACGAACATGTTTGTAACAGTTGTAACAGTTAACCCTGTTAGTTGTTGTAGTTGTAAACATATAACATTTCTTAGTTGCTGGTTGAAAGTGCAACACAGCGCTCATCACTTCATCCGCTGGTTGCAAGTTCATCTGCAAACCATTCATGTAATTGTCCCAGAGGGAGACTGGTTAGAGTTACAAAGGCATGAGAGTGGTGTGTTGCTGATTGTGTGGGACGTTTTGTTGAGACCGATTTTGCGCAGTTGCAAAATCCTGCATCAAAGTTGTCTTGTGCAGTGTTTTGGCATCTGAGAGTTCGGATCTGCTGGATCGAATTTCACATCTCACCTGTGCCTGAAACCCCACCGAGCGCCTATGTGTTGTTATAAGCATATTAAAAGTATGAACATCCACGTTTACCTCTGATCCTCAACACTGTCTCATCAAGCCTTAAAATGTGCCTTTCTGTCAATTAACAAATGCTACACCACAGTCTTAGTTCTTCCTCTTCTGATCTGCTTTTTAATCAGTCTGACAGTGTGAAAGCGTCAGAAACTGGAGGTCACTCAATCTCATGGATGACTGTTGAAGATATATAAATTACGCCTGTGTTTTTCAGCACTCATTCATGAAAGGGATAATGCTCCATACACACCATCCATTTCACAGGAGGGGAGGGCTGGAGAAGCAGGTCACCATTCTGCCAACACTTCACTTTAAAACTTTAAAGAATGCATTTGCTCCCTAATCACTCTCCCTGCTCCACCTCTGCTTTTTCTATCCGGCTTCTCTGCACCATCTTTTTTTTTTCCCTCTCTCCTTTTTCCTCGCCCTCTTTTCATAAGCTCTCTCTCCTCTGCTGTCAGCTCTAATTAGGCCACTGCGTGCAACCGTATGTGTGTGTCAGAGCGAATGTGGGTGTGCGTTTTTTAAGTGGTCCAAGGAGGCCCATCGCTCCGCCGTGCTTCCCCACTGGGTCCTGCTGGTCAAGGGGGGTAGGGGGAGAGACGCATACACGCCAGACTATTGCTGATGCTGAGAGCGGACATTCAAAGTGGGGTCTAATGGCTCCCTTTACAGCTGCACTCCCACTTGTTCATACGCAGCATAAAATCAACCTGCGCCACAGCAGCAGCACTAAAGCCGACCTTCTTTCAAACCTTTATTCTTAAATGGTGACAAACTTTGACATCTGCACGTCCTTTGTTGACATATTCTGGCCTGCGGGAGAAAAATAACTGCAGTCACATGTGCTTGGAAGAATTATGCAGCTAAGAAGGTAAAAGGCACCCCTCGCTCAGTTCAGGAGGGGCTATATTGAGTGTAATAGCCATTAAAACAACATGGGCCACACAGATAAATTCTGGTGAGGTATAAAATCTATTTTATGATGGAGAGAAAACAAAAGGCGCACTTGGTTGTGTCAATAATTCTTTAAAGTTTTATTGTCTTTCTTCGCAGTTATGAGGGTCAATTTCATTCAAGGTGTGTCTCTCCGTTCCTCCATTCAGCCACATTCTCACCACCTCCCCACCACCATCACTTTAATTGTCATTTCCTACCTGTCCACCAGATGTCCTTTCTTCCCACCTCTGCCATTCCCATCACCTGACCTTCCACCTGCTCACCTGTTTCTATAAATGTGCTCAGGTGTTGGTACAATCCTACCACTAGGAGGAGTTCCAAGGGGTCAAGGTGGGAGGGTTTGCCCCTGATTCCTTATTCGATCTGACCTGCGTTTGGTCCCTTACCCTGTGTTTTTGAGACTCCATGAAAAGTCAACTCGTCAACAGTTCGGTCCAAAAATGTGGAGAATCAGACCTGACTTCAAAGGAAAATTAAAATAATGTCATACACTGACAAATACACATATAATAAAACAAAACATATCATGGACAAAAAAGAGACGGAAGGGAGTGGTGTATAAAGTTACGCACCACTGCATGTGAGTGATAAATTATTCTATGTGGGCGATTTGGGTGAGCTGCCCCCTTTAGGTCCAGCCAGGTCTGCGAGTCGGGTTCACAAGTCTCTTCGATTTTGACTGAGTATGCCAAGCCTCTGTTGTGACTGATAGGGATGGTGTCCTGTCGTCTTCACTTAAACAAACCGCATGTAAGACTTTGAGGCGAGAGAGAGAAAGAGGGACGAGACTGCTGCCAGCTGGCAGGAAACCTCAGCTCTATCAAGCTCGAAAAGGAAACATCCGGAGCACGATTATATCTCAGTGTATACACGTGAAATTAAATCACTGCATTTTTTAGGGGTCCAATTTGATGGCAGGGAGTAGACTGTGACTCTGTTTAGTGTTGCCAGGGTGGGGAAGTCGTGAATTCAGAGTTTAAAAGACGTCCAATCCCAATGTAAAAAGAGACTTCATTTTACTAATAGTCAGAACTGAAAGTATAGCGCTATGCTAGTGTGCACAAGGTAGTAATGTTTCCTACACATCACAAAACCGAAATGAATTGTTATTCTTACACAACTGCTGAAAATAGAGTGAAAGAACGTAAGGTTTGACATAAAGGTGGCGTCAGAGAGGACAGACAGAAACCAGCTGGGCTCTCTCAGTCTCTGCTGTGTTTAACTGGTGTGAAGTCAGACACCTCCCTCGATCGGCCGCTCATGGTTCTTTAAATTGTATCTGCTATTCTATTAAATAATCATTTTAATGTCATTATATAATTTTTAGCCATCTGGTTGATATTTTGTTTTCACAGACTACACTTGCTCTGTCTTATTATCAGCTCATCAGTCATCTGTGAATCACTTTGTACTGCATTAATCTTTATTAAAGGTATCATATATAAGGAAAGTTTTATTCATATTATATATAGTCAACATACACAGCTTTATTCCGACCAGCAGCCAATTAACCCAAAGTACTTAATTCAGAGGAAAATGAGAAAAAGAGATGAGAATTCAACCTCATAAAAGACAAACACTGAAATGTTGATTTAAACTGGTATTTTATTAGCTCAGTAAAAAAAGAGTCAATATTAGGTTACAAAATAAAGACATTAATTGAAATGACATTCAAACTCATCCATAAATAATTAACTGCTCTTTCTATTTTACTAAACACCAGACTGTGTGTATGAGTGTGTGTATGTCCTTTCTAAAAGCAGAGTGAACACACAATATAAATAAATTATCTTTTACTTAAGTAACAGAGGTGCCTTAAACACAGCTGGAACACAGCGCAAGTGATTTTATTTGTTAAAAAAAAAAGACATTTTATCTTTATAACATTGGATCAAAAAAGACTAAAAGAACAAATATCAGCCCGGTGTCCATATTATCAACTTTAAGACACTCTGTAATAACAAAGAAGAAAGTACAAAACTACATGTAAAGAAAAATCCCATATCCTCCTTCCAACTACTCAGGTATACACGCAGTTACAACTTTGCTGTAGGGTCCGTATCGGCCAAACTTGTCTTTGCCCACCACAGCAACAGACACCTTGTGCCCGGGCTTGTACTTGCTCACCATCACACACATGGGCAGGGGGATGGCCCGCACTTCACCGAGGGGCCTCCAACGGGGGAAGACGCCGCTGCCTTTAACCTTTTCCATAGTCATGAAGACGCTGCAGCAGGGACAGAGAGGGAGAGGTTATCTGTAAAAAAATGCAACCAGAGCTGAAGCAAGGATGCCCAACTGGCCAAACTCTGCAGCCATCTAGTGGTCAAAAATGGTAACACGTAACTGAGAGGAGGGATTGAGAATAGCTGCAATGATGCCAATATACAGAACTAATTCAAATGAAGCAGATGTTAAACAGGCAACAGCTTGTAGTTCTGATAATATCACCTGCTAAAGTCATGAATCATCTTACTTTACCTATCAGCAAGCGTTTAATAATTTATTATGTTTTTTTGTCTTTTTTCAAGAAAAATTTGCAACAAAAATGCTCCCCCTTCTCAGGTTCAAGCTTCCAAAATAGCAGGATTTGCTCTTTGTCATGTGTGAGAGTAGACTGAACACTTCACCAACAAAACAAACATATCGAAGCGTCAATGTGGGATTAGCAGCATTTTAACCCAAGAAATAATTATCAACACAGAATCAGTAATTAGTGACTTTAAACCCCAAATATACAATTTCATCTAATAAGAGGATTATATTGAGCCTCTGTTGTTGGAGCAAAGCTCTAGAGGGAACAACACACTGGCAGTCTTCCAAACTCGACCGAACAAGGCGCATTTCTTAGCTGCAGTTGTTGGGGGTCAAATACATTATGAAGGACACAAAGGACACGACCTGTTCAGTGGTATATAAGTGCGTTCGAGGCTCAGAGGGGTGATTTTATCCAGTGGGTGGCCTGTCTAATCAACAAACTCCTCGCTCGCCCTCTGCTGTTTATCACCTGTAACTATCCATGGGCGGCGCAGAGGGGTCTTCCTTCGCCACGTTCCACAGCACAGAGAGGCCGGCTGGCTTCTTGATGAGAGCGAGATGTACCTCTGGTCTCTGGGGGATGCTGTATGAGACCGCCTCTATGCTCAGGTTGGAAGGGGAGCTAGTGGGTGGGAGGGGGGGATACTGCGTGTCCTTAAAGTTAGAAAAGGAGGGGAGGAGGTTAATGCGGGGAGCAAACGGTCACGTGAATTACAACTGTGGCTCAGAGAGAGTCTGTGCTTACCTCCTTCGAGTCTGTGTGCTTGGTACCGCTCCTGTGGCCGGGGGGGAGATGTTCGACTTCCATCCTCTCTGCCTTTGGCCGCGTAAACGGTTTGCACCCCTCAACGTTGTTTTCGATTTCCTCTTGGTCTTCTGGCTCTTTCTTTATGAATTTGGGAGGTGTCTGAATGACACAACATGGAAAATATGAGTTAGGAAAGAAAAAACAAACTATGAGAATGAAATAAAGAAGGCAGGTGATGCAGGACTTTAAGGCACATTATTCACATGCCTAAACAGCTTTTCTCTTTTTTTTTTTTTGGTTACACATAACACATTTATGTGTGGAAGGTTCTCAAAACGGCACACGAAATAATGAAGCACCCTACCTTACACTCAGGAGAGTCTTGAGGACTAAGAGCCGTAGGAGGCAGCTCTTCACTTAAATCTGCTATGGCAGCCATCAAAGCTTAACACGGATTATGTACAACGACAAGTAACAGAAGAAGGGACAGGAAAGTGTAGGGAAAAAAAGGATGTGGGTATTTATTCATGTACTGGCTGACTCATATCATTTAATTTAGGTCATTATAACAGATCATCATGTCAGCAAAATAATAACAGTTAACAGTTTCAACTTCAGCTTTTACATAGATAAAAAAAGTTTACCTTCATTATCAGCACGCATCTTCTTTAGCACCTTTTTTGTGGTTACCTGGACAGAAAAGGCTCAATCAGCTTAAACCTCAACTATACTTATCTCAATTCACAACTCTCAACTTACCTATAGAATGAAATATTTTTGCTACGTAAAAAAGGAGAAAGGATTTGTGCTTAACCTTTTATTCCAACACCCTTTGAAGATGCATTTTCATCATTTCAAATCAAAAAGTAATTTCAACCTAAGTAAAAAAAAAAATCACTCCATATGTACCATCATTTGAGAAAGCTGTCCACTCTGGTCCATACAGTCCATACTCCTTTTTTCTACAGAAAGATAAAATAGCACTGAATAAATGCTCGCGTGACCCACTAATGCAAATATTCATGAGTGCACTGATGCTCACTAGGCTCTTACTATGTGACACTGTTTCCATGGTTTCATCTTTGGAGCACGACCTGCAGGTGCTGGGGCGACAAATCAAATTGTCTCAAAGCTGATTAAATGCAAATAAAGCCAAGGCACAAATTCACACGAGGGCCTTCATTACTTTGGAGGACTAATACTCCTGAACCCACTCCTACATACCTGATGGCGCTCACATTAACTCGAGACGGCACCGGGCTCTGAAAGTCAAACATTTTCATTTGTGCGTTTCTTCAGATTCACTACATGTGGCACAATCATATTCAAGTGAGTTCAACCATACAAAGCAGATAAAAAGATTATTACACCAGAAGCACGTTGCATTATTTACAACAGAATCTAACTTGATGAGTACATTAAATCTTTGACAGCGGATGCACGCATTCATGTGTTTGTGTGTGTTTGTCTGCATCAAACCTTCTCCGCGGACGTCTTTGTCGTGGAGGCAAAAGCTGCTTCTGCTCTTCTGGTAAGCGTGTTAATTCGAGCCTAAAGAGAGAGATGAACATTCTGTGAGGATTAATGAAGTATTCGAGTGTGCTTTATCACAGATTGGGCTTTGAGACACGAGTACAATAGATCCATGCACCTTTCTTTATGGTTAAGAGTGACAGGAAATGACAATGGAGTAAAAACAAAGCAAAAAAAAGGTGAATTTTAAGTTAGTAAGCATCTGTGTACGTTTCAAGTGGATTTAATCTAATTGTAAAAAGAAAAACTGGGGAGGAACAGTGAACAATGGCTGACGTTAGACAGCAGAGGATGGGATGCTTAAAAGATTTAATAGCAGCTGTCAAATTTACAGAGGGAGGAAACAAGGCAAGAGAGAAATTTTAAAAACAGCTTGATGAAATCAAGTAAGAAAACCCAAAAAGGAGGTCGAGAACAAAAGGAATAACCAGAGGAAGCTGCTGAATATGTAAATAACTTCTAGTCAATGAGTAAAAAATGTGCACTACTACTTGTGCTGACCTCCAGTGTTTGGATGGAGCTTTCAAAGTCTCTTCCACGATCCAGCTTTTGAATAGCTTCTATTAACTCCTGCAGCATGTTTTTTTTCCGTTTCATAGCACTGCGAACCTCCTGCTTGATCAGAGTCTGCACCTGCGCACACACACGCACAGAATAAAAACACATATATGCCGGAGTGTGTATGCATTCAGCGACTGCAGACAACAGTTGTAAGACAGTGTATGCATGTAAAGATGCAATCATGTGCAAAAAAGCACAATGTTATCTCTTACTTCAGACTGGGAGAATTTGATCTTTTCATCACTGGATCCAGATGAAGCCAAACTGGTGGGTAAGCTCTTCATTCTTCATGCATAAACACAGACAAAACACACTGTGTCAAATTTCACTTGTATTCAGTTTGTCACTCTACACTGAGGATACGAATACAACTTTTTTTTTTTAAACCTTTGTACCTGGAGTGTAATTCTAAGATATATCTCACACTGATACATCACTTTGCATAAAGCACTTCCATCTGTCATATCTGGCAACATAAAAGATTAAGACGTTACACCTGGAGCAGTCATTCATCTTTTCTACTGTAGGACCATCTCTTAAATTTTTTTTTAAGCTCTGTCTACCCAAAGTAATATTTTTCAACATTTTGAATTTGTATAAGAATAAGAGGTGACATTCAGAACAGCACTTAATGAGTAGAAACCAAATATATTTATACTCCACACTACAAGTGTTGTGAATAACATTACAATCATAGTCAATAAAGTTATTGGTAATCTAGAATTGACACAGCTAAGATCAAGTTTGTCCATAGCAGAGCCAGCACACTGCATTTCATTTAGACACACTAAGAAGAGGCTCCACAGGCTGATTAAAAAGGCCCCTGGACTTCATCAAGGTCATGAGGGAGAGGAGGTCTCTGGCCAAACTGTCCACTATCATGGACAACACCTCCCACACTCTGCATCAGACTGTAGGGGCCCTCAACAACAGACTCCACAGGTCCTTCATCCCAAACGCTGTCAGACTGTTTAATGCAGCACTGAAATTCTAACATGGCAACAAACAATTTTCCATATCACAGTAGGACTGATGTTTAGTGAGCTCCTAGCGATGCGCTTTATGGTCTTTTTTTATTCCACCCCTTAATTATACTGTGAAATCATATTAATATCTCTTTCACATTGTGTTTGAGCTGCTGCAACAGTGAAAGTTCCCCACTGTGGGATCAATAAATGATGTTATGATGAATGAATAGAGGTTTTTTTTTTTTACTAATGGTGTAGCATTAGTCTGATACTAGCCAGGAACACTGAGCCCTGACTTATAATACATGACAGATACACCTTGAATCATCACATAATTACACTTTGTGAAACCTGCTGTAAAGAAAAGCCGCAAACCGTGGTGTGATAACAAGAACAAGAACAAGCGCTGTCCTCCTGTCAGAAAAGGCCAGACGCCACAATGTCAAAAAGCAAAGATTTGCATCTTGAACTTGTTAAACCACGACGAGCAGTGATTGCCCAGAAGGACGTGCTGGAGCAGCAGTGAAAAAAAAAGAAAAAAGAAAAGAATGAGACACTCAGCAATAAAGCAAAGCTGGAAACAGAGTGAAGTTCGAATGCCCTTCACGGCCGTCTCCTTTTCACACTTCACAGAGCACACTGAGCCCGGCTGCTGCGTTTCATCGTTCATCATCAATCAGCTGTCCGAGCGCTCGGCAGCACCAGAAAGTTATGACGCTGAAGCAGAAACCTGTGTCTTGTGGACCGTTTTGATCAGTAAAAAGCTCCATGCTCAACATTTTCATGGCTTATTCACAGGGGAGTTCACTGTGGCAGCGATGAGGAGGAGTTGACAAGTTACACATCTTGTACATCAGTGACTTACTTGGACAGAAAGCTGCACCAAAGGCCTACAGGTTTCTTACATCTTATCACAATGCACGGACTGGATTTACCCAACAACAGAACAATCCAATTTCTCTTTGCTGTCATTTATACTTTATCATCTGGCAACTAGGTTCATGTAATGCATGGAGCTTATGTTACCGGTCAAGCTGCAGGCCGCGTTGTGTAATTTAAAGCGGCAAGATTCAAATATCAATGAAGCTGATGTGCGATTGCAAAATTATCGGGAGGTTAACTCACACATCCAGAAGATACAGGGCCACATTTGCATCAGAGGTCAGTCCATTTGCCACTTTCAGCTCGCGCCACCTCGCAAGTGCCGATCCAATGTCAACACGAGCTCTCTGCCTTTTGTCTGTGAGCTTCTGAGAGCGATGTTTGCGCTTCTTAGGCGGGTTGGAGGCTTTTACTTTCTCTTGGGCTGGTTTTCTGAAGCCCCTGCAACCACCACTTTGATCCTGATCACCGGGCATACTCTCCCAAACACTCAGCATGCTGTTAAGATAGAGGCTGCACGCAGACGGTTTGCAGTGCGGGACTCGTCAGGGAACTGTGCAGGGGAGGGGAGGGGGGGGCGGTTGTCATCAATCCACCGAAGACACTTAGAAGGGGCTGAAACCTGCCAATAACAGCAGGTGCTATTAACTGACTTACGCTGAACACAGTTGGAGGTGAGCAACTCACCACAATAACAATATCATGGCACCAATGTTAGTACCCACGCAGTCTTCTACTGAACAAAAGACATCTAATAAAGCTTTACACGGAGAGATATTTACATAAAGGAATTTCAATGAATCACGGTGTAACAAACTGCAAAATAAACTGCTTTGAGTCTGACCTTTTCATACATACGAGTTAAACAACATCTGTACAGTTATTCAGACGAGAATATCAACATCACGAGATGAAATGTGTGTGGGAAGCTGAGGAAACATGAAGTGTGTCCACACAGGTGATGTGTCAGACCTCTGATGTTTGATGTGCTCCTCGTCGCTGGGCCTCCTCTGTGCTGTCATGCAGACACCAATTCCTTGGCAACACCTCTATCAACAAAAACACAGGGGAAAGAAATTCACTAATTAAGATGAACACAACCTGTAACAGATTTTTTTGTGGTTGTGTATGTTGAGAGTCTGCAGCTACTTTATGTCGATTAAACAGGGATCTTAATTATAAACTGGACGAAAAAACTAATATTACGTTCAAATTTTACAGCATATCCATCAAAAAGTCAACATTGATCTCATCAGTATCAGACTAAATGATACAGGTAACAGGTACCTTCACAGTCACCGAAAACTAACACTGTTCACAGGTTAGCTGCTTTATTATGACACAATTTACGGTACTGTCGTTACTAGTTAACTGTCGCATTGACGCTGACAGCACACACACACACACACACGGAACGTCAAACTGTCCTGGCTGCTAACAGGGTTAGCTCACCTTTAGCCGAAGCTTTCAGCAGAGCATCTCTTTATAACAAATAAACAACTAGTTGACAGCTAAAGTTTACGTGCAAGATACGGGGTTACCTAACATCGCATCATAAGCACAAAAAATGCGCTCACAATGCGATAAAAGTGTAATTAGTGTCTCTTAAACTTTCTTCTGTCTGGTCAACTTTCAGTCTCAATTTCCGCTTATAAATTAAGTACTTCCGGTAGGATTCTTCAGAATAAAAGGGTAATTTTCTCTTTACGCTCCTTGATGAAAAACACGGTTTCCTCTTAAAAAACACAGCATTGACAAACAGATTTACTGTACGATTGAGACTGTTTTTTTATGCAAAAAATTAATGAATCTTTATTTTTTAATTATATTGGCACATCACTGGTTTCTTTCCCAAAGTCAAAACAGGATTAACAAACAGGCTCAGTGATCAAGTACAACAGAATTTTAGACCAAAGGATGGAGGCATAAATAGTCTTAACTCTGCAGTCTTAATTCTTCAGCCTGTTCATTGTGCCAGACATTTTTTTCTTTTTGTAAATGGAACCCATAGAAATGTTGATGTTTTTACCAAGTGGACACATAAAGGGGAAAACTGGAAGGCAGACACAGAAGAATACAGATGGGTACTTGACTCAATAACAATATGGCACTCACAAAGAAAATTAATTTATTGTAAAATACACTTCTTCAGATTTACATCTGATGCGCTGGGGCAACAGGAAGAAAATAAGCACCTCTGAATTCTTGCAGGGGAGATGAGTCTTTGTTCCCGTATCAGTGATGCTCAGTCTGTTGTTCGGAGGAGGAAAAAAGTTCATCCTTTTCAGTTTTCAGGAGTTCTTGACAGGAGCTTGTAATGTTGTATTCTGTAGCCTCCAGCCATAGAAAAACAGCACCTAAGTACTGTGCAGTTTTCTATCATACCACTGGGTGTCAATAGCAGACAAACATTTTAGTTTAATGACATGCAAATACATACAATGCAGTAATATTGATTGATTATTGGAATTGTCAAATAAAAACATTTGTTGTGATTTATTTTTCCTAAAACAGTAGAAAAAAACATAGGTTGCTGTTGCAAGCAAAAACATTCCCATTTGACAGAGAACAAATGATTTTGGATGAATCCTCTGCTGGAAATAAAACAGTGGTATACTTTAAGTTCTTTAAGACATTAGCCATTTCAACATATCTCCATTATAAAGTAACACAAGACTCTTAATCAAAGTAGAATACTTAGCATTAGAAACATTTCAATTCCAAATATTGTTAAAAAAACAAATCTCCATAAATACAGTATCGGCATCATATGATTCTTTGTCACTATGGTCCTGTGGTTACTTGTATAGATCAACATCGACTAAGGTACAGTAGATCTGTTGCTTTCTTAGGAAAACCTGTAACAGAGTATGCATAGAACATTCTAGTTTTTGGTTTATGCTACTTTTGGATCTGTTCTGAATTCACTGAAACTAAACCCAAGAGATCTGAATTTTACAAAACATAAAAAAAAAAAACACTTTTTCAGCCTGTTGTACTGCAATGACTCGCTTTTAATCTCGGTATAAATGAAAGGGATTTGCTCAAAGACAAAAACTTGCATGCAAACAGGAGGCTTAAAGGTATAATGAGTAGGATTTTTTTTAAATGCTTATCCTTCTCAGCCATCAGATATGATACACTGGAAGTGTGTGATGGTGTCTGTTTCTGAAGAGGCTCCGCCCCCAGCCTTTATTTTCTTATTTTGCTGCGTTCAGGAAATTTCTGGGCGTCAGCCTTTGGACAGTGTTGTGTATCCCCCAGCCAATAGCAGCGTGCAGGGTGTTGGCGTGACTATAAAAACAGTGGTGACAAGTGACCAGATCAGGTGCACACGAGACCACCAGAAGCATTTTCACTTTGAACTGGTGAGAAGGAGCCAACTTGAAATGTTGCACTTACAGACATCAGCTGTCAAATCCTACTCGTTCTACCTTTATAATGTTATTTATTGAAACACTCTCTAAGATGACAGTGACACAAAAATTTAAAAACAACAAACATCATAATCTTGGCCTTCAATATATTGTTTTGATCATTTTCAAGTATCATCTTGAGATAGCAGAGCAACATCTTCACTTCCATTTCTTTTCCCTGAATCTTCATTATAGTAAGTTTCCACGCAGGGTGGTCCAAAACTTCCTCAATATGAACTTATTCCTACAACAAAACAACCCAGTGCACCTCTGACAGTCAGAGGACTCTTTACTGCTTTACATCACTTGTGTCCTTGAAATGTTTCAAGGCTTAGCAGCTGCAAAGTTAATACCCGGCTGGTCTCCCTTAACAGTTTCAGCCCCAAACAAACATCAAGAGAAAGGAGAAGAGAAACACAGCGCAGTGGACTCAAACTGTTTCTCTATAAAAACTGCAAATCGAAGTAATTCTGGGAATTGGTGGCAGGTACGATACAGCGATCAATTTATTGTTGTTGAATGCCAGAGCACAAGTGGATAACATGTGCACGGGGGTGTTAGAGATGTTAAAATAACAGGAGAAAAATATGGCAAGGCTGAATTGCTTCATACATCCTCGGTCACATGATGCTCAAATACAAAACAGTGATTTTAAACAATAAATAGCTTTTCCCAATGAAGCTGTGAACAAATATGCATACTAATAAAAGAGAAATGTTCATTCTTACTTCAAGTGTGCACGTTTCTATGTCATTTGAAATCCCAAACATCACAGCACATCATTGGTTCCTTTTTCACCGTTAAAACACAAGTAAGTCAGTAACATAACAGTACAAACAAGGGGTTAAAATCCTACATATTATACCTCAACTACTTCTTCACTACACTTCCCGTATGCTATGGTTAACATAAGATTAACTTTTTTTTTCCTTTTCTTAATATAATTTTAGTACTTCAGTCTTTAAAATATTTTTTGACAGTTACCTTAACTATACATACACAGCAAATATGTACAAAATAAATTCAGTTGACTGTAAAATTCACCAAAAAAAAAGGAGTGTGGACTCTTTGGAAAGTCCAGGGGCTGTGTCCCAGTAAGACAAATCTTCCCACTTGTCCTTAAATTTTAACCTGATCGGATGTTGAAGACAGGTTCTTGTGAATCGAGCTGGTAGGAAGCAGGAGACGGTGACACAAGAGGAGGAAAAAAAAAGTGGACAAAAAATGTGTTGCTGAATGCTTTATCTGCCCAGTTCTGAACCTGGCAATTGTAAATCTAAGGGTTAGAAGGAGGGTATACATGCATGTTTGTTTAGGGAGAGAGTACGTTTTAATGCATTTGCGTCCAAGTGTTCCTGTTTATACATTTGAATATCTGCGTGCCTGTCGAGCCCGTGGACCCTATTTGCGCTTTCTGAGCACCAGGTACATGAGCCCGCTGATGAGGGTCATGGGGAAGCTGATCCAGGCCAGGACGTAGGAGGAGCCGTAGGAGCCTTTCTGGAGACTGTCGACATGAAAGCTGTCTTTCTGAGCCGTATAGATGGACGCTGCGATCATCACACATAGAGCTGGGGGGAGGAGAGAGGAGGGTGAGGGTGGAGATAACATTCAACAGGGAGCATGGGAATGCCATTGTCTCCCTATGGTGTAACTTAAAGAAACTGTTTGACATTTTAGAAAATGGAAAAACGCATCAAGCGTGGAACCAGCTTTAGTAAAACTCAATTTAAATCAACAGATGTTCCCTGTGCTTTAGGACTGTTGTGGTCATGCATCTTCTCCTGCCTGGTAAACTGCACTGGATTGTGACTCATTTATTGACTGATGTGCACACACAGGAGAAAAACAGTTTCTAGCAAAAAAAACAAAACAAACCACAAAAGCTGCATTGAAAAGTGAAATGTATGAAATTTATGTCACTCACAGGCCAGCAACTGGATGATAGCAGTGAAAATGAATCTCTCCCCCTGCTGGAGCCTGAAGAGCTGAAGGATGAAGACGAAGAAGCTGACGCAGCACAAAATGGTGGCCAGGATCATGGTGGCCTGGACGGCCTGCAGGTAGGCTGAAGAGAGACAAGAAGGGAGGCGTCAGATCCACGACCACACGCTGGGAGTACACACACAGAGAGACGGCCGCCGCGCGCTGTCTCACCTGCATCGGCAGTGTGGCTGCTCTCCACGGGAAAGCAGGTGGCGTTGCAGGAGTACCACAGGTCCGTGTAGACCACGTCGCGTCCGGGTGGCGACACCAACCACCACGCCTACAGCGGAGAGAGAGAGATGTGGTTACAAGGATGAAAAATTGCCCTGCGCGGACACCGATTGTGTGTCACTCTTGGTTCGCACTCACATTGTGAATGGTCGCAACAAAGAGGAGGATGGCTGCAGCCAGATGGAAGAGGATGATGAAGGCAAGGATGATCAACATGGCTGCTCTTTCTGTCCGGTTAGCTTGTCCTCTGATTGGTCAGGCCAGGTGAATCTCTGACAGGCAACTTCGGCGGCTGTCTGGTTGTCAACGTGCACCTCAGCTTCTGGCAGATGTCAAGTCCTGCTGGGTGTTTGCGTCCGTGTGTTGGTTGCAGGCCGATGGACAGGGGTGGATCAACGTCCTTCACATGAAAGGAATCTATCAGGAGCAGTGTATATGTGAGACTTAAATTATATATATGAAAGTGCATTGTCAGTTCATATCAAACACACAGGTGCTTGTGGTGCTAAATGTTTATGAAAGTTGTACATATATTCTCAACTCAAGAGAAACTTAAGATACTAGTTCTTTGTGCAGTTTTAACATTTTCTTACAGTATTTCTGAGACACATGGCCCTTTATTGTTCATCTGTGTCAAATAAAGTAACTGAGCAGAGACGGAAACACTGTAAAGGCGCTTGGAGTACAGTTCATATGCTCCACAGCGGCTACTACATCTGCAACCGATTACCTAAATACAGTATTTCCAAACAACTGTGAGAGATGCAGGGTTAATGAAACAGCCAGAGTGTTATCTGTAGTCTCAAAGTCTTCCCTCAAATTACAGAAAATGTGACTGAGATGAGAAATGAAGTGTGCGTGTCATGGGTATATCAATGCCAAACCGTGTGTGTGTTTGAGCGTGTGTGTGCAGCATGTGGGAGTGTGGTGTTTACTCTGCAGTGTTTGAAGGCCTTAATCATGACCGTGGTGTGTTGATAGAAGCGAGGAGTCGACTGTTTACGTGTTCAAATGGGGAAATCTGTGCTCTGCTTGGTCAGGCCGTAACGTGTATATATACTGTTGGATATAGCAGCATCCAACAGTGCCAGCAACACCGGGTGCCAAACATGAGGTATTAGAGGTCAACGGTCAATACCTTTACCCAGCCTGTTGGAAAAATCTCACACTGACTAAAAGTCATTTTATTGTACATGGATGCATGTTTATGACGTTTACATGCTGTAAATGAACCAAGGACGGCTTATTCCTTTGCTTTTTGCAGCGCGACCTTGGCAGTTACAGCATTATAACACACAAAACTGTGCATGGCTTCAGACAACACTGTTGACAGTCAAAACAGGTGTGTGTGTGAGCCTTCAGATATGATCGTCTGCTGATGCGCTGATTTGGTTTGAACATTTTTTTGAGAATCGAGGACTGAAATGGTCACAATGGCAATGCCAGTCCTCTCATAGTAATTCCATTCTGTTTGAAAATACCTCTTTAAAAAGCAGTAAATGCATCCACAAACCCATTTGTTTACCCAGGAAAATGTTTTGCTCAACACGTAAAATGCTTTGTCAGCATCATTGTCTTTAACAGTCATGCTGTTGCAAATAATCACACAAGACAAGACTCTGACATACTCGGTTTCTTTCCCACAAAACTCCAATAAAGGCTGTTTTACAACTGACATTTGACTGCAGAGTTAAGACTACAGCTCTGATTGCAGTCTGTTCTCTTTGTACATTATACACATCAAACTATCCTGTGGGCGTAATGCCCTTCAAATTACATATGTGAAACACACATACACATGTGAGTCTGATTCCAGCAAATGCCTCCCACCAAAGAAGTTCAGAGGCTGAGGAGGCAGAGACACAAACATGTTTAAAAGCACATGTGAGTGCAAGCACACACACACACACACACACACACACACACAGCCAGCCAGACAGTGGAGGAATTAGCCCTGTCCGCCAAAATGGAGTCACAGTAAAAACAGCCTCTCCCCACCGACAGGAAGCAGGCCACGGTTTTTGTGTGCGAGCATGTGGCTGCGGGGTGTGCCAGAGGATAGGCCCTCCCTGTCTGAGTTGGGGGAGGGAGGGTGAACGCAGGGGGTGAATAGTAAAACGCAGGTGGGGAGACATCAAAAGTCAGCAATACACTTTGATTCATGAGACGTGGGGTTTGGGGTTTAGACAGGAATGTAAACAGAAACAGTTTTTGTTGCCAAAATGCTCCCGATCGTAATGCTCCAAGGACGAAAGTGCAGAGGACAATGAGCTGGCGACAGACGCTTTCATTTGCACCTGAAACTTGTGAGGAGAAGTATGAATGTAGCACAAGTGGAGTTGAAACCAGTCTGCATTTGGTATGGCAACGATATGCCCTCGACATCAACAATGCACCGCAGCCTATAAAGACACATATGGTTTATACGGCAGTTTAGTACGCCCTATGTTTTATGACACTTGCGTCTTATACAAAACTTTTGAGGCAGCGTACTGAGCTCCTGAGGGTTGTCTGTGAGATCTGCATGAAAGCAGCTGCGATCTTTTAAAAGAATACACACACATTACAGATTGTTTGGTGAAGGATCTGTGTGATCGTGTAATGGTGTCTGAGTGACAAGTCACACTGGGTGGCACTGTGACACGCAAACTTATTTTTAGGACTGGCAACAGCAGCGGGCTGACTTTTATAGCTTCAGAGCTCTATAAATTCCCAGCAAATCTGCCATTCAAAGCATTTGAAAATGACTGTGACTTAGGGTGGTCAGTTAGCCTTTAGGTCGGACCTTATAGATGGATGGTGGCGGAGTGAGAGACAGAGAGGGAGAGAGAGAATGAAGCAGAAAGACTTTGGAGGGCAGACAGGCCACAGCAGCCTCCAACTAAATTTGCTGCATCCATTACAAAGCATGTCTTTGGTATTTGAGTCTAATCTGACCTGCAGGAACATTCTTTGGAGCAGCAAATAATCTCCCCGACATGTACACACACACACACACACACACACACACACACACGCACGCACACACAGCTGGATCTGATTCTGTCTGCAGCTGCCTCGTCCCCTCAGCGAAGAGAAGATGAAGCGAGGTGGGAGGGGACGGAGAGGGAGAGAAAGGGAACCCCATTGGAGGGAAATGGAGGGAAGAGAGAAAAACAAAAACATGAGCGTAAATGCGCACACACACACACAAACACACACACACATACATATAAACCACACACAAACCACAAACATCTAGCTTGCCAAGAAACTCACAAAAAATGAGAGTCACAGACACAGTTCAGATGATTAAAGTTCATTTAGACGACACATACAACCCCCTCTGAGTTAGAAAAAGTTTTATTACTCTTTTATTACTTACCCAACTCCAGTGATCATACAGAAGAGCAATTATCCAACAACTATGAAATTTTAATGAAAGTTTACTGTTCCTCTATCCTTAACTTTGAATTCTTTGCACACACGTAATTTAATGAGGCTATATAATAAATATAATATAATAATATAATACACTTTTTTAGATTTATGTATTTAATTTCTGGAATAATAAACATAACATTACTGGTGAAAACTTGCCCAATAATAATAATATTAATAACAATAATAAACTCTTTTCTCTCTATCTTTTGTGTCATTCAGCACACACACACACACACACACACACACACACACACACACACACACCCTTTCCACAAACTCACACAAACATTAACCTAAAAGTGGAGCCCTGCGTTCCCCAGGGATCCTTGGGAAAGCTGAGTTTTCACTCAGCACTGATACCAAAGCGTGAAAGCTCCGATACTCACCTCTGACACCAGGCAACAGCTGCAGACACAAACACACACACACACACACACACACACACACACACACACACCCACACTAGAGCTCACATGCATGCTGTGTACATTAGCGCTGCCAGTCTGGTATTCATAACACTAATATTTCACAGATCTTCATACCTTATCTATCATAACAGACTAATCCACACCCACAGGGGTACGTAACTCAGCTGTGGTGTGTCAGTCAGCGAGACAAGTGACTAACAGTCGCCAGCTTCCAAGTTAGAGATAATCCCATATTCGTCAATCATCACTCGGGTCAGCGATAAACACACAGAGGCTGCAAAATATGATTTTTCACTGAGAAGGTTGATGGTTTTAGATACATAACAAAGTCTGTTTACATATAAGCAGGTTTCAGTTTTCACTTTAACTTCATGATTCTCTTCCAACAGTGATCAATGACCACACAAAATCCCAGCATCCCACCACATGCTGTGGTCCTGTGGACGCAAACTCCACAGAAAAAAAATGCAGAAGAAATAAAACCAAAAAAAAAAGAGGAAAGAGAGCAAGGCTGTAGTTTTGTGTGATCATATAGGTGGGATGATTCTGTCTGACTCCAGCCACCTCGCCTGACACACACACTGACAAACAGGCACAAATGCTGCCATTCCTCTTCTCCACTCAGCCTTATAATGGGAGGCTGGGGGACTCAGTACAGAAGTGCAAGTGTGTGTGTGTGTGTGTGTCGACTGATTCCCTTGCCTGGTGGAAAATGCTGACTTTTAATGTCCTTTTTTTTTACTCTTTTCATAAAACACAAAGCCACAGACTTAACCGGGCCTCTGGATCTCACTCCCCCGTCTCTCTCACTGTCCCACTCTCTCTTTCTGTCTTTGGCTATGGAAAAACTGATTGAGGAAGAGAGAAAGGCTTCCAGTGGAGCCCTCTGGCCCCTCGTGAGGTCGTCCTGTCGAGACTCAATATGCAACATTTCCTCCTCCAAACCCTCACTCTGAAATACTTAGTCTTGAGTGCCTCGTTCTGTATCGCACGAACCCTAATAATATATTCATAGCACCGCTTTCAACTAATGCAACATTTTTAACTGACACAAAGCTTTATGTTCATTCCACGAGGTCGGAACATTTGGAAAAACAATTTAGTCCTTTCAAGATCATTTCTTTTGCACTGCAGTTTTTGAGTGGTCATGTGTTGACACTCACATTGAACATCGTCTTCTGATAACGTCTGTGAGGTGTGACTGAAAGCTCTGGAAAAAGGCACCTTTTGCCAAGACTCAATATCTAAGCTGGAGAATGAACCCTCTTGCTCATTTTCCAGACATGCCTTTGTGGCATCTAAACTGCATTAATCTATGGTAAATGATACATCCTAGTGTGTGCGTGTATATGTGTGTGTGTGCACGTGTGTCCGTGGGTGCGTGTGAGTGTGTGTACTCAACAACAACAGCCAAGCTAAGGCTTATTTTTAGAGAAAACACAAACGCCACATCTTCCCTGGAGCGGAGCCAGCGACCAAACAAAGCTTTGTTTAGGAAGAGCACACAAAGACCTGTAGACACACACAGGAACAAATTTACACACAGACACACACTCGGTTTGGTTTTAGGATGTATGAGCGGCCATCTGAGCGGCCGTGGAGCAAGCACAGAATCCTAAATATAACCAGGCCGTCCAGCTATTATAATCCTTAACATTACAGCTCCACGGGCGCTAACTGACTCCAGAGGCACCCGGAAACAATCGAGCTAGAAGAAGAGAGGGAAAAAAATGAATTAAAGACACTGAGACAACTTTACTGTTTGCACACCTTCACCGCTCGTAAGGCAAGTCGTTTGACAGTTTGTCCTGAGGGGACGCACCACGCTGGCCACGTCACAGTTCAGGGGATGGATCGACCGGTCTGCTTCTCTAGACCGGATATTATGTGAACACAGCTGTCCCACTTTATGTGTCTCCTTCAAATGTAGACGGGCATGCAGAAATGATGAAGCCTCTGCTCGATGTGTTAAATACATCAGTGAAAGTAACAGGCATAAATTGCCTTCTTTCTCATTTAATTAGAAACAAAATACCTAATAGCCTAACAGTAAAGCTTTTTATATAGCGCTAAAATGAGGATGAGTGAAAGAAAATGGTGCTTTGACCAAATTGCTGAGCCGCCCTTCGTTACGGCAGGGGAAATTCCTTCACCGCTGAAGCACTATTGGAGAACAAAACCAAGGATTTACCTCCCATACAGTGGCATTTTGGAACATCTCAGTCAATCCAGTCCAGTCTAAGCTTTTCAGACTTTAGGCTGAGCTGTAACGTTACCGTGCTCTCGTGCTTAAAACCAACACACAAGCAATTAAATGTTGGAATGGAGGTGAAATAAAGTCAAGTTGATCATCGCACGTAAGGGTGACTGAGGAAATACCACAAGGGGGCAACAGCAGAATGCGGCCTCTTAAAACGCTGACTTTCACATGCCACACACAACGCGACACGACCACTCCGCTTCTTTACATTTGAAATTTGATATGTGGCTGATGGATAATAAGTGCATACAAATGATGCATTCACTGCCCAAATTGGTGGCAACGTTGCCGTTACGAAATGAATCCTTCGCCGCGGTCATGAGACCCTTTTTATTGCTGCCGACACAAGCCTAATAACTTGACATTTCTCAGATCTTAAAATGAAATATTTTAGCTATGTTGAGTTTCTCTGGATACAAAGGGAGAATGGAGAATACACACAACATACATTGTTCTACGACATGAAGACTACGCTGTGGCAATAGTGGAGTACAGTGTGCGGGTGTGTGAGTGTGTATTGTGTGCTTCCTTTAGGAATCAGAACTGCACACACAGACACACACATGCACATAGTTGCCTTCCCGCTGGGTTTAAAGCCTTCTCCCCGACACAGGAATTCTTTCATGTTGGACTCTAACATGGATTTTAGGTGCGTGTGTGCGTGTGTCTGTACGTTTTCACACACATTCCTATAGTGACAGCGCTGAGTAATGGCTCCCACATGGCAGAGAGAAGTTGGGGAGTACCTGATAAAGAGGTAAAAAGGAGGCTCTTCACTCATCCCCTTGTTCCCTTCTGTTTTCCCGCTCCCCTCCCGGTCATTTCACGCTCGTTCCCTGATAGTTTTCATCTGTCAGCGCCTTTTAAAAGCTCACCCGCCCCCAGCTAATCCTCCTCCTATCAAATATCACTGCCGTCTTTCACCTCCTTCCGCATGCAGTGTGGTTGAAAATGCTTTCAAATTAACACTGCTGCTCTCCCCTTAAAAGCTTTGGACCTGATGTCGCATTACATCCAGAACAACAAGAGCAAAAAAAAGTACAAAACACGAACCACTGCACGGATCAAACCTCAGTTACAGCCCTTCCTTAAAACTTAAATAAGGTGGGAAAGACCTGCCACATTACATTTACCACATTTCATTCATTCATCCATTCACTGAGCTGTGTGTGTGGTCCTGAACACACCATCTCATATGTTGTATATCTTTGAAAAGAGAAGATGCAGTGTTATTAAAACAGCTCCATTTTATAAAGTAAAACATTTAACCTTCTGCACTCAGAGCTGGTGCAATGTAATATAAAAAGGACTTTTTCTCCTATAGATGTACCCCACCAGTGTCACAAGAACAATGTTGTAGGCGTTTCAAAATCTCCTCTCTGTTCCTTTTGTCGTCCATCTTTGCCCTTATTCATACACTGTGCACAACCGTTTACTACTGCACGTCAACCGGGAGATGCAAATTAGTTTCCAACAGACACTGGTTATTATTGTCGCCTGACCTTCCAACTGCATGACTGGCAAAGTGCTTCCCTCAGACTTTATCCTACATCTGCGTCCATGCGTGCTGAGGAGGATGAGGAGGCTCCGATCCTGCAGCCCAGTCTCAAAACATCTCTAATCGTGGAAAACCTGAGCCAGGTTGTTGTTTCTGACCACAGGAGGGCGCCCCCTTGAGAAAGGAGGGTGCAGCCGTGAAACGCCTCATCAAAAGTAAAATGCAAGTCAGCCAACGGTGCGAAACAACAATGCTGAGGATGTACTATGACTAGCTGAAAAGATTTAGTTCAAAGACTGTACACACAAAAGAAATAAAGGATGTTTAAAATATGAAGCAGAGTGAAAAATATATATACCAACTATCTGCGATATCTGTAAATGGTGAATCAAATAGTAGCACCAATGGTAAAAACCTAATTGAACATGAATGCATGAGTAATAAAACTCCTGTGACATAATATATGCAATATAGTCTCTCAATACATGTGATTTTTTTCTCCTTTTGATACTTCAAGTACATTTATCTGATTTAACTTACACTTTTCCTTCAGTAGCATTTTAAATGTAGGACTTTAACACACAAAAGAGTAATTCGCAGGGTGGTGTCAGGACTTTTACTGTTGCAAGTAAAGAATCTGAATACTTTCTCCACAGCTGTCCAGAGAAAATACTGCACAAACACGAGTGGGCGTGAGGAAAAGAAGCAGCAGCATCAGTGGAATGAAGCCGATTGATGGATCACATGTGCGGCCTCACTGCAGACACAGAGCACCTGAAGTCCAGTCACACACAGCAGGTACTTTATGAAGCACACACACACACACACACACACACACACACACTTCCTGCGCCCATTAAAAACAGTTTATCCTCCCTCGCAACGCACCAAACGCTCATTCATCCCGACACACACACACACACACACACACACACACACACAC
>JAOXYL010000045.1:14532360-14542540 GCA_028564955.1 Terapon puta
TTTTGGAGGAAACGAAGCTCCAGGTGTGACTGTGTGAAGATTATGGGGGGTGAGGAGGGGGGCGTATGGAGGAAGATGTCAAAAGAAGCGAAAGAAGAAACACGGCCTCCAAAGCAGCAGCTGGAGATGTGAGCGTCTCCAAAAAGCGGCAGAAAGTTATGAGCGAGCGCACGTTCACCGGCCGGGAGCGCGCGTGGGAGGCGCTCCACAGCTGGGTGTGGTTTTTCTTTTTTTTTTTTTGGGGGGGGGACACACGTCTAATACGGTGGGAGGTGTGTGTATGTGTGTGTGTGTGTGTGTGTGAGAGAGAGAGAGAGATGGAGGAGGTCTGGGTCAGGCGGGAAAAGTGTACTAAAATAAAATTAAAAATCATTATAAGAGAGAGAGAGAGAGAAAGAAAGAGAGAGATAAGAGTGTGTGTGTTTCCTCACAGGCTGAAAAGTGATTGAAGAACAGAGGGGAGAGAGCGGAGGTCAGGAAGAAAGACAAAAAGGAAATGAAAAGGATAAAAGGGGATCAAAAGTCAGGAAGAGGAAGGCATGGAAGGAATGGAAAGAATACTGAAAAGGAGAAAAAAAAAGGAGGAGGGAGGGGTTACAGGTCCAAGAAGTGTTGTAGTCACTTTCCTGTGTTTGTCTAACCTTTAACTTCTCGCTGAGTGACGCTGATCGTTTCTCGATGAAGTTCAGGTTTCTGTGTTGATGGCACTTCTTTTTTTGTCTTCGTCCCGGCCTGCGATCACAGCTCATTGTAATTAAAAACCTCCTCGCCTCAGCCGCCATGTCCCTCGCACGCATCGCTCCCACGTGGTCGGCCTCCACGTCCACGACGAGACGAGAGAAGGCCCGAGCAATCAAGCGTCGTGAAATTCGGGGGAAAGGAGATGTTCTGCACGCTCAAACCCTCCCTCCTCTCACGCCCACGCCAGCTGTCGGACTTCAGGCCTCATGCTGCATTTTGAGCACGTTGAGTTATATTTTGGCCGAGCGCTCCGGGCTTCACAGCAAACCCCGGTCCTTCCCGACATTTCACCCCCCTGAATTGTCAGTTTTGTATTTTTTTTTCGTGCGGTATGCCATTCATGTGGTTTTGACTGAGTCCTGTGTTTTGGAGTTCTGCAACGCTGAAGTTGGTTAAAGGAGGAGTTTGGACACTTTGGGGCACGCACGCGCTGCCTTTCTCGCCGAGGGCCGATGGGACGGTCGAGACCACTCATGTCTGTGCATCCCAGCTTTGCTCTGAAGGCGGGAGAAACAGGGGAAACAGCTCATCTGGCTAAATCCAACGCCCCCCCTACGCAGTGACGACAAAACTTCAGGAAGTCGCCCAAAATAGCCAAACTCCCTGTATTTCTTAAAATGCCTCGCTGTTCCTGTGAAAGTCTGAATCTCAGACAGAGCAAGCAGCCTGAATAAAGGTTAGACACAGAAGAAAGGTCTGCACGGTGGGGGGTTGGTACCTCTGCACGGTCATAGTTTTAAACACACAGACACCCATCCTCAGCTCCTTGTTCCAACTGAATGATTCTGAGATTTTTTTTTTTTTTTTTTACTGTTCCCGGTGTCACCGCAGGTTTGTATTGTGTTTATACAACACCACACCCATCTCTAAAGGCATATCAGCTCTGGGGCTGAGTCGTCAAACAACTCTCCCATCAGGACTTGCCATTTGCAAATAACTTATATCTGAAAAACTAACACTTGACTGAAAACTCAGCAATAATCGAACATGCCGTGACGTCAGCTCGGTGGTCCGATGTTCAACACCGTGGCAGGATGGGATTGTTTTGTGGGGTCATAAGGAGACGGTTAGTTCGCACAGGCACGAGGTAATGAAGAGGGCATTGTTGGCTTGTTGAGCAGCACAACACGGGGCTGCCTTTGCTGCTGGAGCGGTATGGAACCCATCCTGCCAGATGTAACCTGTTTTAAATATTTACATCTGAAATAAGTGTGAGCTTACGTTGGTGCAATAATAATATTTTAGGCAGTGGACTGCACAGACTCCGTGTAAGGCCGGACCCATGGCGGCTAAAGTTCGACTCAAACTCAAATGAAATATTTTCTTTTCTTTTGAAACGTGGAAAAAGCTAAATGTTCACAATAATTTATATTTCCTTAATCAAGAATTGAGTATAAAAGTGCAGGTTACACTTTCCAAGCTCAAGCTCCAACATCGGATTCAACCACACACACAGATTTGAGACCAGCTTCACGTCGGGTTGTGAGACTTTATAAACGGATTCCTTCAGCAGTGCGCGGTGATACCGCCTTACCCCTCCCCGTGTGCCTCTTCTCGGAGCAGACAGCAGGCAGGAAAGTTATTAGGGTCCTTTTCAAAACAACCCTCAGGACGCCCCGCTCGCGTTGCTGTGTAAGAAAAGCAGGTTACCACAGACAAAAATCCTTGTTAGGCCACAAATTGCTGTCAGACTGTTTTCAGCGTGCGCACATACACACATACACACATACACACATACACACTCCGAGGAAGGCGCACACTTGATGTGTTGTGCAGGCAGGAGAGGAATGGATGGAATCTGTGTGTCGAGCTGATGATTGGAACACTTAATACAACAGATTCTCTCTCTCATTCGCTTTTTTTTTTTCCTTTTGGGATTCCTGGCTGACATTTTCTGTCTTTCCTCTCCACGTTTTTATATGTTTATTACAATCCAAGACTAATAAATGCCTGTAAGATTATCATACTGCCATCTTTCTCAATTCCAGACGGTCATACATCAAAAATAAATTAAAAGGGGTGTTTTTATAGGCAGCATCATAAAACTTCTCATCCCTGCACCACCTCCTATAACTTTGTCCGTCACGTGTGTCAGCCCGGTGCACGCTTGTTGTTCATTTCAACAACACATCACTGCACATGAAAGCACACAGGCCTGTTTATACAAAAAAGAAATCCCATCATCATCCTCAGCTCCTCAGGCGACTGACCCACCCACCAGTGCTTGCACCCAAACACACTTTTATGCACACACACGCTCACGCACACACACGCACACACACACACACACACACACACACACACACACACAGGAGTGGTGGGAACAGGTTTGCCCTCTCTGCCAGGTGTCAGGTGTCCACCACACAGGTGAACTGCGAGCATTCGCGCTGTATGTCACCGTAGGCAGATATCGTTTATCCGCCATTGTTAAGACACCTATAGGTGGAGACAATGAGGTGTACACATCTCCACCCAAAAACCCTGTAATAGGACGTTTTACAGTGAGGTATCTCACCCGGGGCAGAAATAGATCGTTGCCTCCACTTGGTAGTCTGTCTATAGTTTTCATCTTTAAAACTGTAAGGACAAGTGCATCATATTTGATACATGAATTTTTGAGACCTCTACATCGTCAGTGTGATATTTGTTTTCCTGAAAAACCTGATATATACAGTCAAAATGCTGAAAAATACGACATCAAATAAATAAAAATGCCAGAAGTAGATGTGTTATACAAATTAAAAATCATATATGCAAATGGATATTTACAAGAGATTCCTTTAAAGACAGTTCTGTAATAGCCCACATTGTCTTCTCTCTAACCAAACAACAACTCAGAGTTGTCTTTTAAGAAGTATCACTGTTTTGACTCTGTGTCTTTATCTGTGTATCTTCTAAATGAGGTGAATAGGTGTACCTTCTCTATCAAAACAAGATTTTCATTTCAGTATTGCTGGCCATGTATTACTTAAAATGTGCAGTGTATGCCCACGATGTTCTCCGCACACAAAAAAGTGTTTGATAAATAATTAATAAATAAACATATAATCTCAGTTTTTCCAGAAACTGAGCCAGCACACATTGTGAAATACAGTATTTTAGATGTGTTCACATATTTCTGGAGTGTCTGACCCAGAGGCAAAGAGTGTTGCATAATAAAAGTGGAAGTGGCCCAAGAATCTACACACACGTCTGACATTATCAGTGGTGGAAAACACACTAAGAACTTTCATCAAATTTAAAATACTCCAACTCCTGCTGTCAAAATTATTGGCATATGTACCTATTATGTAACATGTTTTCTTCCAGGGGGCTGTATTAACATATGTATCATATTGGAGAGATCACATCACATATTGTAACATTTTAATGTTATAGCTGTTTTAGAGCTATTTTAACCACTTTGAATAATGTTGAGTAGTTTCATCTATATCAATACATTATATCTGGAAAAAAAAAGTTCAGAAACATATGTTGCTCTCATTATAGTTCCCAAACTTTTCTCCTAAGTCTTTTATCCAAGATTCACCTCTTTTTTACTTCTGGAAATGACATACATGATTTAACAGTCAACTAAATTAAAAACGTTATGGTAACTTGCACTAGTATTTCATGAATTTGCTCAAATTGCTTTTCAGAACATCACATGCAGACATCTATTGAATGTGATGGAAGTACAAAAACATTAAAGTACAACATATAAAATCTGAAATCTGCCATGTAAATAACATTTGGATTATCAGTCATTTAAAAAGATCATATGTGCAAATTGATATTCAATTTATTTATATTTTTATTTGTCAGAAGGTTCTCTTTGAACTTTTAGAAGTTTGAAAGAAATGTATTTTCATGAAGCTTCGAGACAGCATTGGACTCTGCTGTGTGTTAGCTTTCTTCTCTACAGTGGTGCCCCCTGTGTGACCATTAAAACTAAAATCTCCCCACCAGCTCTCCTTCCCCAGCAGCGTCTACCAAATGGAGGTATGCCAGAAACACACACACACCACACAGACACACACACACATAAAAAACACACACACACAGGTCCACATCCAGACAGGAAGCCCCCCCCCCCCACCTCCCTTGTTCCTGTTTCTCACAGCATGCATGTGTACGTGTGTGTGCGTGTGTGTGTGTGTGTGAGAGAGAGAGAGAGAGAGAGAGGGAGAGAGAGAGAGACAATCAGCAGGAGGCAGATTGAGCAGCACAGGAAAAAAAACTACACAAAGACGTGAGATAGAAGATAGTGGAGGACAGAAGCAATATTACTGGAGAGGAAAAAATACACCGAAAATTATACAGAGAGAAAGAAACCAAGACGGTGACCAAGATGTGATTGTGGAACAATGCTGGCGGTCAAACTGTTTTCTACACCTCCCTCCTCCCTCCCTTCCTCTCTTGTCTTAGCGGGAGGCACAGGCAGTGTTCACACTGGTGCAGATAAATGTAAAAACTGGATCAAGTCCACACAAAGTCTGTTTAATGAAAGCCGCTTATTTCTGCTTTTATCCTGAATCTATCTGACAAGCAGTGAAATATAAAATATGAACAAGAGGTACTGTCATGGCAAAATGTGTTCTATGGATGCTGTCAGAGAACTGAACGAGGATGAAATAGTGGTTTTATGAAGGCTCATAACAACAACACAGATCCATGAAAAGTGAAAAGTCTGTTGAATGACTTTGGGAAAGGTTTGTCAGAGTGTTTTCAAAAAGTGTTTCCTGCACAGGACAACACAGGACGCACTTTCAAAGTGACCTGTGGATGAAATTTTGGATGTCAAAAAGAGGCTGAAAACTAGACGACGTTCTCTAAAAATGCAGCAAGTTGAACTGCACACAGTCTCAGAGGGGAAAAAAGAAAGGAAATTGAGAAGGCGCTTGTCTTATCTAACTAAGTAGCTGAGCTGACATCCATGGTTGCGTCAACAGCCTGAGGGACACACAAGTTTATGACGTGCAAACAGAAAGAGGTAAAAAATTCAGGAGCTACGCAGCTCTCACCAGGTTTCACCTCCTTTTTCTCCTTTTCTCTCTCCACCCCCAAGCCTGCTTAGGCATGTGTGTGTGAGTGTGTTTGTGTGCCTATGTGTGTGTGTGACCAGTATGGTAAAGATAAAAGGTCTCACACACACGAACACACGCTACTTTCCATCGCATTTGCATCCCCGAGATTTTCATTCATTTGCTTAAGCACCTGGCCACATGAGTCAGTGTTGGATGGAGAAAGCCAGCAGAGGCGCACTGGAGTTCGACTGAAAAGTGCAAAGTGCAAAGAGAAAAGCAGCCAGGAGTGACTGCAAAATTCAGGGCAGGAATTCGGCAGTATCAGGGTTTGTCCTTTGAAAACATGCACAAACAAAGAGGGCAGAGCCTCCCAAACCCCACATGTCAATAAGGAAATGACCACTGGCACAAGCACAACACCGATAAGGAGACCGGCATCAAGGATCTGTGGTGCACGCAGACATCACAGTTATCAACACTTTCTCTCTCAGCAGATGAACGAACAAACACAGACGCACCTCTAAAAACACACACAACACACCGTCTAATCATCTTATCTGTGTAAACCAAATATTTTAGGATCAGGGTATCGCCCATCAACAGTAAAATCACATTTATATTTGTGAAAATTTTCCCACACTTTATTGGGGCTGAAATGATTTTGGTCAGTGATGAAGATGCATTATCAAATAAATGATTAGTTGATTGAGTGACACAACTTCCTTTTGACTACAAACTAGTTAAGACAGCTTTAAATAGCCTCTTGTGCAACATGAATCTATTTCAAAAGACATTTCCTTTATCTTGAAAGTTTTTTTTTAGAAGCAATTTTATAGACTTTTTTTAAATGTATTCAATGCTATTAATGCACACAGGTTATATTTATAAAGTCTTCTAAGCAGTATCTCCACATTGTAGTGGTTTGAATATGAGATGACCTCAAACATACTGTGTCAATTCCACAGTGTCTAAAATAAAAAGCGAATAAATACTTGCGAATAAACACCCATTTTGCTGGAACAATGAGTTTCTGTTTGTGATTGTGGGGTTTCTTTGCACTGTCACAATTCCTGCTCAATCACATTAGTCAATTCTATGGTAGGAAATTTAGCGCAGCGCTTTCCCCTGTCCTCGAAAGTTGGACTCCACTGCATATGTGTGTATGTGTATGTATGCACGGATGCACAGAAAAACAAATATATCTGACCCTGTGTAACCAGAAATAGGCTGCTAGCCCAGCTAATCTTCCTTCCTTTACATAAACACTCCGCCACACAAGGACACACACACACACACATACACACACACACACACACAACACTGGTTTCCCTTCCTCGGAACAAAGATATTTTCATTGTCATCGCAACTGCTTCCCAACTGTCGAATTCTGACACACAAACACGTGACAGACCCAGTCCGGCAGATAACCCCGGTTATTCTGGGCGTTTTCTGTTCGGGCAGCGAGCCGGGACAGCTGAGACGAAGCCGGGGGACGCGCGACCTCTCCTCTCTAATGACCTCCGACCTCTTCAGGCCGCGTGTCTGTGTGTGTTTGTTCACATGTATGCCTTCTGCGTCGTGACGGTGGCTGTGAAGTGTGAATGTTTTTGCAGGTCAAAGGTCATGTAAGACCACTATCTCCACCCCGACACATAAATTGATGATGCTGTGTTGCATATGAACGTCTTCCAGATGTGCTACATGTTGCTGAGGAGTGAGGTTGAGTTGCTGTTAGGGGTAAAAAAAAATAGAAAAAAACTACTGTTATACTGTTGTACTGTTTGATTAGTTTGGTTGCAGGGAGTTGTTGTTCGCAGTCAGTGTTTCGAGTAGCGGGTTGGTGAGACGGAGGCTCGGCGATGGAGGCGTGAAACAGGGTTGATGTCTGGGATGCCTTTGATGCTGCCTGACCAGAATAACTACAAGGGCTTTCTGAACTTCTTCTCACTTGAAGTGCACACATGCTTTCTATTGCCCAACTAACTAAAAGACACTGCATGTAGCATTCAAGAGAAATTATTTTCCATTAATTGGTGAGGCATTTGAATAATTCAGTACTTAAATAAAAGAATTAAAATGATATTTCACTTTATATGCATGGCTGGCACATGAAGACACACGGGATATGATGTGTTAATTAATGAATCTCGTAGGTGCTGGTTGGTGAATTTTGTTACCTTTGGTCAGAGTCAGACTTTTTGTCAAGCTGAGATAACCAGCTGGTGGTTGTAACTTCATTTTCATCCTACAGACATAAGAGTGACGTTCATTTATTCTCGTCTCAGCGAGAAAGCTAGCAAGAGCATTTGGCAGAACTATTGAACTATTCCTTTAAATCCTTCCAACAGAGGGAGTTTGTGGCAGCAGCGGGGATTTGCAAGGGAGGAGGAAATCAATGTCATTTGTTTTCTTAGCATTTCATCATCTGTGTTATCGTGTCATGATGCTATGAGTGTGCAGACACATTCAGCCGATAGAGGTCTGATGTGGGTGCCTCATGAAGCACTTTTTTTACAAGCATCTGCAGAAATAAATCACTTCTTTGTCTGTGTGCATCTTCAGTAGTCTCTTGCTTAACACTCTGCAAAAAAATTCTTAAATATGAACTGGATGTGTGACTAATAGAGATTTGCATGTGTCCCACACCACCACACACGCAAAAGCATGAACAAAAATGTACGCAAGTACATGTACACAATGAATCCCTTATGATGCCAAGCAATGACTTTGCATAGTCCATGTTTAATGTGTGTGGGTGTGTGTTATTTTGCATATTTGCTGGGTGTGGCCTGTGACAAACATTCCTCCTTCTGGGGTGAAGGGAACATAAAAAAAGTTAATTCTCTCTGAAAAGTTTATCAGTTTATTAAAGTTAATGTCAAACACCAATGTCAAAACCTTTGCTACTCCGTAGTCTGTACAGACACACACACACACACATATTATGTGGTCAGACACCAGAGTGTTGGCCAACAAGGTGCAGTTAAAACAGCTAAAATAGTCTCTGAGGGGCTGACCTGACATGACCACAGCAGCTGAGAATGTCATAAGAGAGGGAGGATGGAGGAGGATGGAGGAGGATGGAAGGAGGAAGGGTGGATCTGAGGTAGAAGAACGATGGAGGAGTTGTTGAAACAAAAACACCTGTGACTTTCAGTCATTCTCCTTTTGGGACAGCGTCTCTGACCACCAGGCCATCTTGTTTCTATCATTCATTTCAATCAGTATCACAGTGTTTGCACAGCACAGAGCTGAGATAAATCACCCCTCCACCATTCAGAAAAAAATATATCACAATACAACCATACTAACAACACTGATAACAGTTTCCTGATTCAGTCGTCCCTGTCATCAGGACGTGGTGCTCAGATTAGTTAAGTTAAAGAAATCATCATCGCCATGGTTACAGTGATAACAACTTGGCTTTGGTAAAAGGAGATTAGGATCAGTGGCTATTAGTAAGAAACATCGTCTCTCATGTTTAAGTCGTCCTGTCACTCACATCACCCAACTTCCTCCTTTGCTCCTGACTAATAAGAATCCTAATGACGATGGCTGCTTAAGTGCTTCGTCACTTGAGCGGAGACAAATGTGGTTTTGCTGAAATGACCGATGCTGTCATTTTTCTTGGGAGGACAGTCTTAAAAATAACTTTACCTTGCACCCACATACACACACAACACAAAGGCAGTCCATTGCACAGTTTTTTTTCAGAGAGTAATTATGTGTCTGAACATAAACTTAGAGGAGTGATGCACAGGGAGGTCTGAAGAGCCCAGCTGAGCATTTCAATCTGGACCCCCATGCTGTGCTCATACTGTCACAAAGACAGTCATGACATATCAGCATATCAAGTATGCGGAAACTAGATTCTCGATAGAGATGAGGAGTGATGTCAGTCCTCAATAAGATGTTATGCACATGTTTAAGATTTCTGAGTGATAAATGTAAGGCGTAAGACAAAACTCTGAAATAGTACATGATGGTTGTGTCACTGTGTTACAAGAAAGAGGAGACTTTAAATTGTTTTTGAAGATCTAAAATGAAATGAAAGCCACAAACACTTTGTTTCCTGTTGTACTTAGTTCGTTGACAGCAACGTGCCCCGCTCACACCCATCTTTTTCCATAAACGACTTACTTCCTCTTTCCTCTTCAGTTGTGTGACATCTCTGCCCTCCCACTCTCATTCTCCCCAACACACACTCACACACACACACACTCCCACTGTTAATCCTTATAGGAAAAGTGTGAGTTATGTTAGGGCTGGTGTGTGTGTGTGTGTGTGTGTGTGTGTGTGTGTGTGTGTGTGTGTGTGGCATTGTTCCCGGTGTGATGACTGCTTGTGCAGCCAAGGCTTAACTTTTGTGCTGAGTAACCCTGTGACCAAAATCTGACCTAAGTCTATTAGTGTGTGTGTGTGTGTGTGTGTGT
>JAOXYL010000045.1:14590208-14607763 GCA_028564955.1 Terapon puta
TAAAAATGTACAATGAAGCATAGAACTTTTATGCCTGTTATGGGTAGTGATACTTGGCTCACTTCTGCTCCCTAAATTTCATCTCTCTCTCTCTCTCTCTCTCTCTCTCTCTCTCTCTCTCTCTCTCTCCTGTCCCAGGCATAAGAACAGAGGAAAGTTAAGCGACCTGGTAGCAGAGCACCTAGATCACCTCCACTACCTGAACGACATCCTCATCATCAACTGTGAATTCCTGAATGACGTTTTGACCGACCACCTCCTGAATCGCCTGTTCCTGCCGCTCTATGTCTACTCTCTGATCATCCCAGAAACGGTGTGTAGCCTCATCAGCATGTATAAGCACTGATGTCCAGAACTTTTGCTGTTGTTGGCACATGATGCACCATGACACATATGCACATCAGGTCAACTGTGTTCAGCTCTTTTTTTTTTAATTCTATGCAGATTTCCTTTAACATTTTTAGCCTAAAGGTTGACAGCTGCAACAAACAATTATATAGATTATTTATTATCTTATGACTAATCAATGAATTGTTTAGTCTGTGCCAGAATATCACCATTCCAAATTATTACATCTAAAATTGTGTTTGTTTTGTTGAACCAACAGTCTAAAATCCCCAAAATGCACATTTTACACGTATATAAAGCAGATAAAGAAGTACCATATTTTCTGGACTCTAAGGTGCACCTAAAATCCTTTAATTTTCTCAACAATCGACACTTGCCTTATGATCCGATGCGGCTTATGTATTAATTCTGGTTGTGTTTACTGACCTCGAACCAATTTTATCTGGTACACGGCGCTCAAAAATCTGTCAAAATGTTTTAGTACGACTTTGTTAAGCCACACAGCCGCACCACTTGATGGATTGTTGGAGCATTACGAGTAAAACCGACTGTTGTGTTTCGCTTAATGCACCTTATAATCCGGTGCACCTTATGTATAAAAATATATGAAAATATACCCGTTCATTGATATTGCACTTTATAATCCAGTGCGCCTTATGGTCCAAAAAATACGGTAGTGAATCACATATGAGAAGGTTGAGGGACTAAATTCTTGGCTTGATAAATGACTTAAAGGATCATACCAGTGGTTTTCTACAATCTTTTGAGCTTAATTAATTTAATTATTATTTTTATCTCTTGTTTCATACCATTATGCATTTGCTATATCTTTCATTTTCTTATCAGTACTAATTTTGGTCATGACCTTTTAATGTCTGTCTCTTTCTTCAGTCTGAAGAGCGAAAGATCAACCCTCAGGTGTCCCTCTACCTGTTGTCTCAAGTAAGCGACGCACACATCAAACACCAGCCATCACCAAAACACTGGTATTGTTTAGTCGTGTGGTTTAATGCTACCCTTTTAATGACTCTGCTAATGTAATGTTTTAAACACGGATTAGCAAGTAATGCTTAAGGGTGAAATATCTTCCAGCCTCTTCGGTATGTGTTATAATTTTGGTGAGTTTTGAAACCCACTGCACCTGATAAATTAGAGATATTTCCATACTTGAAAAAAAGTTCAGCTTTATGTGTTGGTATGGTAAATTTGCCTTTCAGTCTTTGATATGACATGCAGTCCAGTTAGTAGGGTAGTTTTCTGGAGGAAGTTTACCATAGGTTTTTTAATGATAAAAAAGTGGTTCCCTTCTTTTAAATCTGTCTTTTCTATCTGTTTTAATTGTGTGTGTGTGTGTTTTACAGGTTTTTCTGATCATCCACTATCAGCCAATGGTCAACGCCCTGGCCAATGTCATTCTCAATGGAGACCTGTCCGTCTTCACGCCGCAGACAGATGTACACAGCACACACAAGAACACGGTAACATACACATGTACATACAAGTCAGACACACAGTAATGATTGACATAAACAGCACTCAGGCAAACAAGATTAAAAACCACTAATGTGCAATACACACACACAATCACACACACACACACGCAATCACACCAGCACATACACACACACACACACACACACACACACACACACACACGCAATCACACTAGCACATACACACACACACAGTCGTGCTTGTAGGTGGTTATGAGATCGTGGAGTCACGGTTCCATGAATCACCCACATCAAGGCAGCAATATGCAAATTCCAGACATTGCTTTGTTTCTTTATATTTTTTTGGTGTACAGACACTCTCCCTAATTTCTTTGGATTGAAACAGGAGGCATTGCTCTTCCCTCTGTTCATGTGTCGTCTTTCTCTAGTCATGCCTGTATCTGTTTGTCACTCCCCTTTTCTCCTTGTAACTTTCTTCCCTTCTCCCCTTGCTTCCCCCTCATCTTCCCCTGATCTGATTCCCCTCACCTCTTATTTTCTGATTCTTCTCCTGTGATTTTTTTTCTTCCCCCTAATCCCCCTTTCTGTATGTTTTGACCATCTGTTTATGAAGCCAGGTGGGTGTGCTGAGGTAGTGAGCGTTTCTGAGAACCCATGTGGTTATTCTCTGTGCTGTGTGTATGTGTGTGTGTGTGTGCGTGCGTATGTGTGTGTGTTCGCACACGGTAGACCTGTGGCTGTTGTGAGAAGCAGCCTACCTTTTCAGTGAATGTGAGTTGAGGTGTGATGTCATAACCATGTCGGTCTACCACAACAGGAGGCAGCGGGGCCCAAAGTAGTCTCTTCCATTTATTCATTCAGCCAGCACCGTTCTCTGCAGATGTATTTTCAAACAGCTGCAACGGCTTTTAGAAAAGATTAGAGAATGTGTGTGCCTTAGAAATTCTCAGAAACTTTGAATTTTCTATCAAATAAACTACAGAGGCAGTCTGCATTTAGTATTCCTGCTCAACATCTATAATCTGAAATGTCACATTTAAATTGCGGTATTTATTTGCATTTAAACAGCAGTGTGTCTTCGTGTCCTTTTTCATGGCCAGAATGTTTTCATTACCTGTGCTCAAATGCATGTGTTAGTCTGTGTTCAAAGGCTGAGTTTGTTCATTCTGCAAGTTTGCACATAGGACTCCAGCGTGTTTTGCACTGCTGTTTATCGTCTAAAAAAGCCTGTGACGATTCCTGATGATGCTCAAGTGATAATGAAATGTTGCATAGATATTAATCGTTTCGGCCACATCAGATGGAGCTGCTGTTGCTGTGTTATTGTTTGATTTATTGCAGATGAAACACAGACAGATGAGGCATGGGTTCTGTTTTGCGCAGGTGGTCAAATGGTACTTCCTGTTTGTCTGTGATGTGGCAGGAAATTAGGTCACATGATGGAACACTGACAGAGCTGGCTCACATAACCCAAATGTCTTTCCTGGAAGAAGTGTTTTTTTCTCTCTTTCTCTCTCTCTATATCTCTTTTTTGTATGCACGTTTACTTGCAAGTGCACCAATTAGATAAACGATGTCAACATTTGCAAGAGTTTTTTTCCCCTCAAAAGCACATGCAGCTGTTTTAGTTGTATGCATTCATAAGTATATCTCTGACCTGCAAATGGTGCCCCATTTTGATGTGCTGCAAGATGTGTGATGTGTCGTGGTTTGCCCAAGCGTGTGTGTGCGTGTGTGCGCGTGTGCGCGTGCGTGCGTGCGTGCGTGCGTGTAGTTTCATCTTACATGCTCCCTGACCTCCATTAATTTCTCAGCATAGGCTCAGGGTGTGAGCGGTTTACCAGAACATAGTCAGCTTACAGGTGCGCACACACACACACACACACACACACACACACACACACACACACACACACAGGTCTGTGGTTCTAGTCTTGACAGCATATACATTGCTCATCTAGCAGCAACTGCAGTAAAATCCTCAGCATTGAGATATACCCACTGACATCAGTGTTTTTAAATGTGTTGCTGGATACAGGAAAGATTCAAATGTATTTAGTGGAAATGTGTAGCTGAGGTGTTGAGCTTCATGTTGTTTCAGGGTATTGATCTTAAAATAGGGCTGGCTTTATCTGAAACACAAACAGCTAAAAATGCATTTTAATCTATGACAACTACTTTTCTATGTTCAGTTTTAGTCATTAGTTGTAGGCATCATTGTCATGACAGTTACTGAGTTTTACTGTAAGTCGGTGTGGACATCTTTGTTTAGCATCTTATCATTTACCAGCTGTTTCCTGAGTTCATATCTGTGCATTAGGTTAAGTATGTGAGAAGTTGGTTTCTTGTAGTTCCAGTATAGCCTCTGAGAAGTGGCTTTAAAGCCAGTAATCGTGTGTGTGAGTGTGTGTCAAGTGGTCATTTTCTCCTCCGCTGTGATAAAGTTTATCTGGGTGGAAGTGGCTTGTTTGTTTTAAGAGACATTGATGAACAAGATGGATTTACCGTCAGGCTCTGTGTTTTTGTGAGAACATATTACACACCAGTTGTGTAAGTCTGTTTTTGTCTATGTGTGTGTGCTCATGAGTGCTTGTGTTTGTTTGTTAGTTTTTTTGCATGTAGGTCTTTTGTGCCACTAAGGTGTTTTAGTGATGTTACTTTCCAGAAACGAGACCACTAAAAAATTAGTAATTTGCCTCTGCGTGTGTTTACTCTTGAGTTTCATTACCTCACTACATACACCTGTTTTCCTTTTTCTTCTCACTTGTTTTGAACCATTACCTGTCTTTTACACTCACGCACAGACAATGCATGGTGCTGTGTTACCACTATGATACTGCTGTCGACACCTAGAAAATCAAGAAACAAGGCAAAAACGTCTTTGAAAGCACATAAAAAAAATTTTGATTACAGCTACTTCCAGCCATGTGATGTCTCTCCACATCACACCCTCGGCTCTCTGATTCCCCTCTGTCCTTCTCAAACCCTCTTAGGCCAGTGCAGGAGGTGTGCGTCGGTTCACCAAACCCCCAGAGTCTCTGGAGCGCTCCCTGGAGCTGTCCCGTCACCGCGGCCGCAAGAGAACCCAGAAGAGGCCGAACTACAAGAACCTGGGCGAGGAGGAGGATGACGAAAGGGCTGGGGGAGGGGGAGGCAGCGGTGGAGGAGGAGGAGAGGAGGGCTGGGACGATGACGGCGGTGGCAGAGGAGGAGAGAGGGAGGGAGGCCGAGAGAGGGAAAAGGGAAAAGGTACAGAGGGAGTTGGAGGAGGAGGAGGTGGGAGTTCTAAGGGAAGCAGAGCGAGTGGGGAGACGGCGGAAGGTGAGTGTGTGTCTCCTTGGACACAGCAGTACAGGACTGTGTTTGTGAGTGTTTCTTTAGTCCCATTTATCAGACGCAGTCTCCCATGATGCACCCTGGTCACGCAGCAGCAGCAGCCCTCGTCTCCAAACATAAAAGAGAAAGACTAACTCTTTAAAATATAGAAGAATTAAAAAAATGAAGGCAGCTTGCCCTGAAGCTTGCTCTGCTTTTCTGCTTTTCATTTGGCGCTTAAGTTGATGTGCACATGACTATTGTTGTCATCTCTGTGCATTCACTGTTTACTGATCAATGCAGACTAGAGTTTGCAGCTTCATGAGCAGTACTAAGACAGATCCTGAAAAAAGGAAGAATGTTAAAAGCAACAAATGTCAAAGAATGAAAGAGAGTTAACAGTTGGAGATAAAAAAACATTCAGAAGAAAAACAGCAAAATCAGAAAGACTAAGTTTAATAAAAAAAAATCCTCTTTGGCTAGTTTTGAGATGAGGCATCCCTCTTACTGCTGCCCTCCCCCTGTTTGGCACCTTTTAATTTCCCCATGGTTACCATGGCCACCACTGATCACCAGCACATGGCGACCAACCCAACTGTCCATTTCCATGGTGACACACCATCCATCCTGTGCTCCTCACCTCTCCGCCTGTCTCTCACTCCTGCTCTGTGTGCATGTGTGTGTGTAGTATGTGAATGTGTTGAGTAGAAATGTGACCATTTCACTCATCTAAAATGGTTCCTTCTTCACTTCTGCTGAAACAGCTAATTCTGCGGATGCTTTTTGCAGAATCTGAAGGCCCAGATGCACACAATTGTTTAGACAATGAGTTTTAACACAAATGGCATCGTGGGCTGCACAGAAACAGATAGTTTCAAAATGAGAGATGTACCATTTGAGGTGGAAAAACAACACCCACCCCATTTAACTTGTTTAACTGATTGATTAGAAAAGTGATATGAAACTGTAGGAAAAACATGATATTTATATTTCGCTTAACATCATTGACTGAAATATCACTTCAATGCAATGAAATTAAATTTTCTGCATTGAAAAGCAGTATTTTGTTAATCATTAGTAAGCAGCACAGATGACTTGATTGGCCCATCTTTGCTGCTGTAAACACTTTTCATCATATTTTGAACCATTGAATAGAAAGAAGGAGGTACTTCAAACCATATTTATAATCACTGGTGACAAGAGCCTTTTATTTTCTTCATACCAAAGATGTGTGTTTTTCTCCAGTGTGTGTGATGTGAACTTCAGCATAAAGAAACTTCAGAACATGAATTGACTTTGATGTGAGTAAGTGCAAAGTATATGTGTGTGTGCACACGCAGAGATAGAGATGGTGGTGATGGAGAAGTGTAAGGTGTCAGAGCTGACGGAGCAGAACATCACAGACGAGGAGAAGACCGCGGCGGCCACCCGCACACACACGCAGAGGAGCAGGTACATGTGCACACACATCTGGACGGTGGAAAGAATGAATGAAAGGAAAGAGTGGCTTTGATTCAATGGAATCGTCTCTCCCTCTCCCTGCAGACCGTTCTTAGACATGGTGTACAGCGCTCTCGACTGCACCAACGATGACTACCATGCCCTGTTTGTCCTCTGCCTGCTTTATGCCGTCTCACACAGCAAAGGTTCATCTTTTCAATTTTACACATTTTCGTTTATCCATTTGTTTCTTGCGGCCCATTCTAGATAACTGGTCAATGATGGAGGTCTGTACAGGATGTGCACAGTATTTCTTAAAACAGGACTTTACTCACTCAACAGAACTGAATACATTTGGGCTATTTATGTTACATGTGAGTACATTTGTTTCTGCATAGACTGCAGTAAAATAAGAAAATAGCTCTGCAGTAAATCCTCACTTCATAAAAGATATGATGTGAAACAGAGGAGAGGTGTTGATTGACTGTTTTTTGGGTTAGGGTTATCTTGGTTTTGTTTCATTCTTAGTTAGTTAGTTCCTTCGCTGTTTGTTTAACTGTGCATCAAGTTTTTTTCTCAACTTTTTCTCAACGTTTAAACAAGAAATAACCAAAAAAGAAAAACTGTATTATGGTACAGTGTAACAGTACCACATATTAGTTTCCCCAAAGTAATCACACCGTTTAATCAACACCTTTATTATTAAATACAGATAAACGTTATTTTTCACAAGTCCTCCTTTCTCGGAATCTGTACAACGGAGGAATTGGGTGCAAAGTTAGCCACTTTTACATAAGATTCTCCACAAGATTGAAAAGACACACACACACACACACACACACACACACACATCAGATTATGTTCATATGCACACTTAGAATATCACAATATTCATGCTTCTGCCACCAAATCTGTGCTTGCCTTCTTCACCGACTGACTACAGGTATAAACCGAGATCTTCTGGAGCGTCTGCAGTTGCCAGTACCTGACCAGGAGAGGAGCTCCTACAGTCAAGTGCTGGTAGAGAGACTGATCAGAATTATGAACCAGGCAGCACAGCCAGGTAACACACACACACACACAATCACCTGCCTTTGGGATTGTAACATTTTTATATCAGTTTCATCTAAATTGGAAACCAGTCTCAGTTAAATTTTCATTGAATTCCTGTTACTCTGCGTAGCTCTGTAATGAATATGGAAGTAACAACATTACATGGCTTGCTGCATACCAAGTGCCGTTCTTATGAGATGGGCATACGAGCACGGACACAGTCTGTAGAAGTGACGAGTAGTTCTGTACAAGTGAATTTAAATGGAGTCAAGATGTTGTTAGACTTGTAGCTGAAACACGCTTTGGTCCATTAACTATATATAAAGAAGTGATATTAATAACATCACCACCCTTCCCGTTCGATTGCGTTCATGTCACAACACTACTGTTGCTTGAAGGACGGGCTGCTAAAAGTTGTTGTCAGCTGTTGCACAACCTTCCTATTTCATGTTCGAGTGGAGTCAGACAGACTCAGTCATGTCAAGTTAGGATTCTTACATAGAAAAGTAATGAACCTCTTGAACATGTTTTTGTGCTTTTAAGTTGTGCACGTTGATCTGACAAGACAGTGTCTGTGTGGCTTCCCAGTCAGTTAAGGAAACCTTGGGTCTTTAGCTTACTGGTCAAGAAAGGAAATGGCCACCTTGGTGTGACTTTTCAATCTTTAAAACTCTTTTGGCTCACTCCGGGGAGCAAGAAGCTGAACCACCTCTCAGTTACACCTTTCACATAAATCACATTATTCCATCTAGGGATTAGTTTAATTCAGCCAATATGGAGCTATAAGTTATCCTCATCACTTATTCATGCTTTTCTCTCATGTGTTTGTGTGTGTGTGTAGACGGTAAAGTGCGGCTAGCTACCATGGAGCTGAGCTGCCTTTTATTAAAGCAATCAGTGCTGTCGGGGAACGACTGCATAATCAAGGACGTTCATCTGGCCTGTTTGGAGGTACGCTATGCACGTTTTCCTTCCAGTGCATTAAAACCCTCTTACACTGAACTTTCTCAGAATCCATAGTTGCAGGATTTTACATGAATGACTATGAACAAACCAGGCCTCCCTCCTTTCTCCAAACTTTACATCACATCTCATTAACGATCTCCTCCTTCTCATTTACTCACTCCTCTTCCTCGACTGGTACTCTATTTGTCTTCCTCATCCTTCTTGGAAATGTTCAGTTTCCTCGTCTCTCACTTTAGAGTCATCCTCTCCGCCCTGTCTTTCTCCGTAATTCCCCCTTTCTTCCTTTTCTGGAGTTACAGGAAGTTGTGCTGACATTTTTGAATTTTTTTAATCCAGAATTTCTCAGCTTTTTGTGTGGGGCGGGCTGTCCATCTGATCAGAAAGCGAATTGAAACCAGGCTATGGTCCTTTTACAATAATCACTTAGTATTAATATCAGTTATACATCACTGGGGGTTTCTGCTTGAAGAATTTCCCACTTCTGTCACAGTTTGACGTTAATGAAGAGCCCCTTTTTAAAGTGGGACAGCGCACTTTTGGCTGAAATTGTAATAGTGAAGGTTTTATTGGGATCTGTGATTATTAATTTTAGTTTTTTTTTAGATCTCTGCCTCTCTGCTGCGTGGTGTACAGCAAAGGCAAAATACCGGAGAACTAATCCAAGAAAACAGATGATGATAATATTCTGTTAACTTGGCCCTGACCCTGCTCATGCTCGTTCCACCCCGCTGCGGGAAAATTGCTGACTGGTCATGTGAAGGAAAACAGGCAGGCATTTACGGGTTTAGTTTATTTAATATTAATCACTCGGGTTAACATTGTCGAAGGATTATCCAATCTAATGCCTAAGTCATTCTCACTCCTCTGCAGGAACAACATTGGCTGCGCATAACTATCCTCCCCTAAGCTCTCTGGCACTAGATGTGAATGAGTAAACCAGGGAGGCCCTTATTGTCCTTGCATTACATAACCCTGGAAAGACGACATCATTTTACTGTTGCAATGCATCATATCTGGTTCCTATTAAGAGTGGGATTCACTTGTAATGAATTACTGGGTGGGTAAAATGTACATCACAAAACAAGTAACAAATCAACATTTGTTACTTGTTTTGAACACATTTTCAAAATTATCCTTAGCTTGTTTTGTATAAAGGACCATTAATTGAGTCACATAGTCCCATAAGGTTTCAAATGGTTTGCAGACATGTGACTTCTTTTTATTTTCTTTTTATCTGAGGAATATTTAAGGGACTAAAATATTTTCCATCAATTCATTTTCTGACACAGTTTCGGCAAGTTTGTTTCTTACCCATTTAAAAAATACATTTATAGGCACAGGTGACTCGGTGGTAGAGTGTGCACACACATGTATGAGGCCTGAGTCTCAGCGGACCCTGGTTTGAGTCCCGGCCGGCGTCCCTTTGCTGCGTGTCTCCCCCGTCTGTCTCTCCCGTCTTTCCTGTTTCTCTCTCACTGTACTATCTATAAAAACAATAAAAGGTCTCACCCCCCAAAAATTCTTGATTAATGTAAATATTATTTTGTATTCCCTTGTGATGGAATGATTCAGGCTGCATATTTGCAATTATTTCATATTGCTCATACCTCCTGTCTGTGTTTTTAGGGTGCTCGAGAAGAGAGTCTGCATTTACTGCGGAGATTCTACAAGGTGAGTACACAGAAACACACACCGACACACTCTTTAAGTTGGGTAGATAAGTTTATCTACCCAACCTAAAGAGTGTGTCACACACACGCACACACACCACCAAACAACATCTACCCACACAAATTTATGACATATAAACACAAAATAAAACATGTAAAGGAGAAACTAACAGCTTCAAGCATTCTTGGAAAAGCAAACTTACTTCGTCTAACAAATGATCTCATTTTGCATTCAGCTGTTGCTGACTGCTGTAACACAACAGGAGTTCGGCTGACACTCAGACAGAAAACCAGTAATTTAGGGAGCACAACAAAGAAAAAAACGAAAAAAAGAGAGAGCCAGAGAAGCTTTCAGTAGATAGCCAGTTCTTCTAGAGAACTGCATCATAGCAAAAGCTGAATCTCACTCTACCTGTAACGTCTCTTTTGTCTGACATTTGTACGTGTGTGAGTGGATCCTCTGATTCTAACTGAAAGCGTTTCCCTGAAGAGGCAATAGGTAAAACTGAAAGTATTTCAAATCCATTTTATTTTGTTGTATTTAAACACATCAGCAACATGCTTTCAGTTTCTTTTTGAGTGTCTTTGGATATCAGTTTTGAAATCAGTCACAGGAGTTCGGGCGGGTTTACGTTTTCACGATTCATCCACGTGGACCATTAAGAGAGAGAGAGGCAGAAAATTTGTATTTCAACATTCAGGAAAATATCACTGCCATCAGCGTGCAATCTCAAAAATATGGACATTACTTTAAATGACATTAAAGGCACTAGTTGCCCCCCCCCTTTTTTTAAACTAGCATTTAGCTCTTAACCGGTTCTCCCAGCAGACTAAATTGAAAGCTTGAAAGCTGCTTGGATATTTCTTCTCAAACATTTAAAGTATACAAAAATATTAATTCAGCCCCCACAGCTGCCTTTTTTTTTTTTAGAAAGTAGAAAGAACAATAGTTGAACGATGAATCTCATTAAGTGAGCTTTGTATTTTTAATTCAGTTATATTTTAAAAGATGAATCTGCATCTTATTAAACTCATCTTACATGACAGGAAACAACACTAGTTTGGAAATTCATGAAAACATTTTAAGTGCTTTATATTGTGAATAACGTCAATATTTACCCATTTGATCACAAGTCACTGTGTCAGTGAAGTTGCTTCACTCAAACAGTGAAATTGTTATTGAGCTAGGGACACACATGTACAACATCTCTGTCCTGTATGCTTAGACGCTCATCTGTTTGTGCCCAAACAAACTGCTTTATCTGTCCAGCTTTTCCTGTTTTGGTTCACAGCATCATTTTGTTGATGGGACTTCATTTAAGAATTCTTCTCCCACGCCTGCAGTGACTTATGGTTGTTGAGTGTTAGCAGAGACACACAGCAAATGAGCAGGGTTTGTTCACAGTGCGGACAGTGTCGGGTTGGAGCCATACATCATAATAGTCGTCCCCACTGAAGAAGATTTTTATCAGCAGGTTTCGTGAGATGGCCTACACTGCCTTTATGCTCTGTGTGCATGATAAGATGAGTCAGTGGAATATATGATATTAACCTGGAATACATGACAAAGCCAGAAAGATGGGAGGAGTCTGGGTGTGTGATGATGCTTTCAGGACGTGGAGCACGACATCTCTTTTTAACTGAGAGAAGAATGTACATGTGCATCAATGTCTGTCTTTGTACCGCATCACGTTTATCTTTGTCATCTCTCTGATTATAAAATGTATTATGGGGTGGAAAAGGTAGATTATGGTGGATCATGGGGACCCTTGTTGCCTACTGTAACATTATTTATATCTCAGTGTTGTTGTTTCTGTATCTCGACTGAATAAAGAAGTCACAACATACAACGGTGTATAAAAGGTTTTAGTTTAGTATTAGCTGCTTGGTCATGTGCGTGCACAATAAGTATAGAGGAAAGATTCACTGTATATGTGTTTTATGCACTGTGTGTGGCGATTATTTTTAATTTCTTTCCAATCTGACCATGTCACCACAGGGGGAGGAGATCTTTCTGGACATGTTTGAAGATGAATACAGGAGCATGACGGTTAGTCGCCCTCGATTAGATGTTGCTGTTGTTTGTTTGTTTTTTCTCCTTGAAAAATGAAACACGATGTAATCCTAACCCTAAACTGTCTGCACTCATGTATGTGTGTAGAGTAAACCGCTGAATGTGGAGTATCTAATGATGGATGCCTCAATACTGCTGCCCCCCACCGGCACCCCTCTGACTGGCATTGACTTTGTCAAGAGACTGCCCTGTGGAGACGTGGAGAAGACACGTAGGGTGTGTCCACACACACGCACATGCATATACAGGAGTTCAGTCTACTTTTCATACAACACAAATACAACAAGCAAATACAATAAGCACTACACGTTATGAGATTTCTGTGGAAGTCAGATACTGGAGTTGAAATACAAAGTTCGTCATGAGCCCTAGGGGGGCATGAAATCAGCCAGGTGTAATTATACTTGCTTAAATAATATGTGGCATTTTAAATGACCTGTGAAATTACACTGCGGTGTTCATGGCAAGTGTCTCATGCTGCATTCTTTTGGTTATGCACTCTGACAGAAACAACAAGCTTACTTCAAACACGCAACACCAGAGTGGCAGCGCTCCAAAGCTCAGATGAACGATCCAGATTATTGGCCAGAATCTGACAAAAGTCTCGTCTGTTTTTTAATGAAGACTTTTTTAGAGTGCTGCCACATGCCTTATGATATGGATGTCTTATGTACCAGAACATATCTAACACTTTGTGCACTTTGTGCTCTCCCTCCCTGCAGGCGATACGTGTGTTCTTCATGTTACGGTCGCTATCGCTTCAGCTTCAGGGAGAACCAGAGACGCAGCTGCCTCTGACCAGACCTGAAGACCTTATCAAGACAGACGACGTCTTAGACCTCAGTAAGACTCACACAGAGAAAAAACAGGCATACTGTATGCTGTGCAAAACCAGGCCGACAGGCTACATCATGGTTATTCATCGTCATTTTCACACTTTTAGGAACACCAGAAAGAATAAAACTTTGTTCAATTAAATTAGAACCCAAGCAAGTAAGGGAAAATGACAGAAGCGTGCCACCCTAATCACAAGAGCAGAAAAAAACAAACTCCTGTTAACTCCCGTTAGAGCATCTCTAGAAGTTCTTCCATCAATTTCCAGTTACAGCACAAAGATCTCACACTTGAGTTGTTTTCACTGTTTGAAACACACTCCCCCTTAATGTGAAACAGAGCATTCGATGAACGACACAGACGTACATGTACACCTTTACACAATATCTAGACAGACGCACATGCAAACAATCTCAACCACAGCAGCAAGAGACGAGCATATAGACACAAGTATCACGCCGCTTCCCACGCACCGAGATAACCTGAACAATGTCCTCTTACTGTACACAGGTGTGTAGATGATTTTGTAGAAACTTGCTTGTGGTTTGTAATGCCTTGCAGGATATCACAAGTACGTTTGCACAGTAATGTGAACAGGATCGTCGACACCGTCACATACTCAATGTGCAAAGTTTGCAAATCGTCTATTTTGTTGTTGTCGCTGTCGACAGCATGCATACGTTTGTGGCTCCTCGATGCATAGCCCTGATGCTGTGACTACATTGAATAATACAGATATGAATATGCTGTAGTCCACCATCACAACCTCACCCTCATGCTACGCTTCTCAGTAACTCAAAGAAGGCTGCAGCTCAGCTATCTACTAAGAATTGCTTGTTATTGAAAAGTGTGTGTGTTTTGAAAGGTGCTTTTAGAGTAAGTGTTTGGGACTCTACCAGGCCAGCTCACTCAAGTGTATTATAGGTTTCTTCTTTTTTTTTTAACAAAAGACCAAAAATATTACATTTGAGCTGCTAGCTGGCATTACCTGTGAAGTAAGCTTTTAGAGGTAGCGGCTACTGTAATAACCAGGATGATTAAAGGTGAAATCATGTTCTTCCAGAGCAGAGCTGAGCCTTTAATGAATAACATTGCTTAACCAATGTCAGTCAACACCAGGAAATGGTTTCTCTGCCAGTGTTTACTTGTATTTATTGTTTGAAAGGCAACATTTGTACTTAGTTACAGGTTTATTAGAAATACCGTGCGATCGACTGCAATCATAGTACAGAGGCGGCAGAAAATAACATTCAGCAGGATGATAAGGTCTTTGTGCAGCCTTCCGTCCTATACTTTTTATCTTCTAACATTTAAGAGTCCAAAGACATTTTTTTTGTCTACAAAATATCAACTGGACTTGAGAAAGCATAACCATATATCGTTTATAATCATGACTACTCTTCGATTGTTCCATATACTCATGCGGGGTGATTAAGATGACAGTCATACAGCCAGAACACTGTTGGTCACCCAAGAGCAATGGAAAAAGCAGCCACACCATCTTCTACTTCTGAATCTGTGGACTTTACTTGCTTTTTCAATCACAAGAGAAGGGAAGATGAAGGGATGGTACTTTACATTATAGCTCTGCAAAAGTTTGGGTAAAACATTTGATAATAAAGAGGTAATAACTAAGTAATATTGTAAAAATAAGTCATCACAGTGGTTATATCTGGGTAATATTAGACTTATTAAACCTGGTAATGAGGGGCTAAAACTAAGGGTAATAATGGGGATACTTGCAAAACTATTTAGTAATAGGATAGTAATATTTTTGTAATAATAGCATAACCTGATGACAATGAAGTAGTTATATCAGTGTAATATTTGGCTTTTAAAATGGTAATATAGTGACATATGAAACTGAAAATTATGAGGCGATATGGATCAGTGTTTTCACAATATCATAGGCAACTATCAGTGTAATACCTTTAAAATAAGATTATATTTCTTGGAATTTTGAACTCTGACCTCTTCCCTTTCGTTCTAAACATCCCCTTTTGTTTCAGTGTAATGCTATAATATTAGATTAAATGGACATCAAGAGGAATGATGATTACCTGGAAACATTTGTGGTGGTTTCTGTGTAAAGTTACGACACTTTTACAATGTCACTGATGAATATACAGACAGATGAAATACACCATTTCAGAGCTGAAAGGAAGTCGCTGTCTTAGTTGAGTCTGTTTCCTCAATTTGTTTGAAGTGTATTTTAATAAGTACAATGTCTCAGAAAGAAAGTAAGGTTTACCACAAATTCCCCTTTACAGTATGTCATACAGTATCTATATTATGTGTATCTAATGATGCAAGAAGGGAAAGCTTTCTTTCCTCTTTCATACCCTCTGTACACCATTTACCATTTGTTTTTTCTCTTTCCTTCTATATACCAAGAAGTAGCAGAACTATACGGATGAAAATAATAAGAAAATCTGTGTTTTTTGAAAATCTGTGGGGGGGGGTTCTGAAAGATGCTATAACTGTATGAGTGAAATATTATACTTTTGGCTTTCTTTTTACTTACATTATATATTTAATGTGTTGTTTCTAGTTATTAAACTGGTGGTAAGTTTACCATCAAAATCATTTCTAAGAATTAAACACGAAGAGAACATTTCATTGTAAATTCCACTGGGTTGTTTACTGAGCAGTGATGACTGTACCGGCAGATTTAGGTAGTCATGGCCTTTCAAGAGTTATCATATCATCTTTGATGACTGAGCTGCAGTTTCGGTACCTTTTGGAAACACATTTGCCGTACGGTTCTTGATGTAAACTGGATAAAAGGGGCTCGGCCGAGTCCTTCCACACGAGGAAATGCGTACTGGAGATGTGTCGTTAGAATATTGATATTTTTTTTTATTCATTCTTGTCATCACACCACATGCAACAGCCATAACTGTCTGATAGCAACAACTGACCTAGTTTACATTCTCAATATGTTCATAAGATGTTTGTGATGGGTGTGTTTTTATGCTGAAAGCTGTACTTTCACTTTTCCCAAACCCTGGTGATGGAAACATACCGGTACTTAATACTAATGGTTTCTCACTACCTCTCTTTTTGGAGGGGTGGGTATCTCAGAAATCACCTGATAGGATGGACGGGACGACACCTATAGAAACTAAATTTCTCCCTGGAGATTCACTGAGAAATCTATCAGCGAATCAGCAAAGACCATTTTTATGATGTCTGTTCAAAGAGTCTACAGCAGATTTGGGTGGTGATGGCCTTTGGGAGGGGGTCATATCAGGTGTGACGTGGCTTCCAGTAACTTTCAGTCACTTGAAACCATCATTTTAAACAATCTCCGGTTACTAATTATGATTATCTGTCTTGCTTTAACTCTCCCATGCAAGCTTCTTCATTTTGATAAATCGCTGTCACTTTCATTTAAGCAAGGTGGTTGACTAAGAACGCACTCTTACAGAGTAATTGTGGGGAGAGGGAGGGTTTTTCCTCATATGTTGGGGGATTTAAATTTGCAACCTTCCACCCACAAACTCTTTTTCTGACCACAAGGTTGCCACCGCCCCCGTTTCACTATATCCTCTGGTAACTGTTGAATCACAGAACATTTGCTAATGTCTCTGCTCTTGTGTTGTGTCACTGGAGTAGTGGCCTTGTGGCTGTAGAGGCAATATTGTGGAAGGACCTGTTGCTTTCCCAACAACAGGACCTTTGTGTTAAGTGTGGCCGTGTGCTATACGGAAGTTTACATAGTTCTGGTTGCATACATGTGTGAGTCAAAGGAAAAGCCCAAGACATTAATTCACATTGACTGTGTTTAACATGGAAGTTTGCTGTGGAGCGCAGCAATGGAGTTTATTGTTTTATTGTTGATTTATTATGTAGTAAAAAGTCATTCACCATGGCTTCTTTGACCTGTTAACACTTCCTTGGGCTTTTTGATTTTTTATTGGTCCATAGGAGTTGCTTCACTTGTTCAAAAAGTCCCTTTTAAAGAATCTGACAGCACAGGTTTTTGTTATTTCTGATGTGCGTGCTCAGGTGTGACCAGTTATCTCTTGGGGATGAATAACTCTCTGAGGTTTGAACCTCAGTGGAGTCACATGTTGTATTTTGTTGTGTTTTTTCTTTCCTCTGCCCAGTGAATACAGTAACTTCATTGTCTACCTTCAGTACTGTTTGTTCAACCTGGTTGGCAGATTTGGGACATTTGATAGCTCAAGGGAATACTTGCAGGGACAGGCAGTGTTGAACGCATATTGACAGTGACAGCTCTCTGTTGTGTGCTGCTTTTTACTGAGCGGCTTAATATCTTGTACTTTGGTTGAGACAAGAGAAAACAGAGTGTGTGTGGTTGGGTTGTCTTTCAAGTCAGAACAACAGAATAAAATAACCACATTTCTCAACTTGTGGACTGAGAAAAGGTGTTTC
>JAOXYL010000045.1:14620463-14638584 GCA_028564955.1 Terapon puta
CTCTGTGTCACTGTGCCCAGCAATTAACGTAGTTCTGTGAATAAACGCTGTAAATCCCCACAACAATCTGTGTATTAGTTGAGTAAATAAGTACTGTAAATAATTAAAGAGATTTTGTGAACTTTAGAGACTGTGCTAGGCAGACTGTCCTTTTTGCCCTTCATTTCCAGTCTTTATGTTAGGCTAAGTTGCAGTGGTATCCTTATACATTAAAGATATTCGTTTCCTCTTGTGAGCGTTGCATCAGTCTCTGCTGCAACTCCGCAACAGTTCTGAATGCAACAGCTCTCTGTGTAAGAGTGGGTATTAAAAAAATATTTTAAAAGGTGTGTGAGGTTCCTGTTTAATCAGTGACCTGTTTCACGTGCCGGTTCCACCCATTCTACTATGGCTTTTCTGACTGAATGAGACTGGACTTGTCGTTACAGAAGCATTTAGCTGAGCTCTGGCTCAGTGTAACAGTAATGAAAATATAGTCTTTGTGGATGTTTTGCAAATAGACACTCCTATGAGTCACTCAACCCAGGTATACCCTCCTGGTTCAGTGTCGCCGCACCCACTGGGAGGGTGTCATTTCAGCTAGCTTATACTGAACAATGGCAGCCCTTTGTTTAAAAATCAGCTCAAAAGTCATGTAAAAATCACCTTTAAAATCTCTTCCTCATATACTTTTATTTTCTTATGTATACAGTACAGTAGGAAAGACACTTGTGTGATTTTTCTCGATGGATTCTTCAGTCCTTCCTTGTATTACTTGTATCCCGTTCTGCTGATTTACATAGTAAACCGTTTTAAATATGTGCTACATACGTAGGGGGTTTATCATAAGTCTAAAATGAAACACGAACTGTAACTTTAACCCTGACCTTGATCTAACATGTCTCTGTCAAACCACTAACCCATAAAATTTCCCACTTCCTCCTGAGGAAATTTTGATCTGCACTGGGCCCTCATTAGGTTAAAGGTACCACACACACACACACAGTCGCACGCTTCACTATGTGTCACCTCTACCCCTGTTTCTGGTAAGTGTGTGTGTGTCTAAGCGTAACAATCCATTTACTACCACAGTAACCCCACCCACCTGCAACTTCAGCCTACAGAGATGAATCACTGTGGTGACAATACTGTACGCCACCATGTCATGCTTCCTGTATGTCTGTCTGTCTGGCAGTCTGTCCTTTTGTCTGTGACGTTGCGTGGACGGAGTGTGTGACTCTGAGGGCGTGTCCGTGTGTGTTCGTTCCCGCCCCCTCTCCCAATCTCCCCACTCCCCCCCACACACGACATGATTTGGGGAACAGAAGTGCGGTCACAAAGCAGCTTCAGTAAATCCAGCGGGGTTAGTTTAAATACTTTTATTTCACAAGAAACGGTAGAAAATAAAAAATATAAAATATATCTCTAATCCAATAAGGAAAAACTTGAGGAGACATGATGCCTCTACATACAGTACCACGTCAACACCAGCTAGCGCTCAAATACCACAGCTTGCACTGTGAGCCCTGGTCTTTTTAAGTGGTATTTGAGCCACCGGCGCTGGAAAAACATTCATGTGCGATGTAAACGATCAGCAACATTAGAGTATTACAATTCTGCTACAAAAATAAATCCAAATAGTAGCAACGGCTTCAGCTGTAACCCCAACACGCCTGGCTATTCATGAACGTCCACTCAGATGATCCTCTTAATGTCCTTCCACGGGCCACTTTTAAATATCGTCTTTCCCCCGCAGGCCACAGACGGCCAACAACAGTTTCCAACAGGACGACCACGCTGGACGCCATCACTTGTACTGTGTCTGTAATAGCTTGATTGCGTCTGTAGTTTTCTCTTAATGCAGCGTTTCCCAACTTTTTAAGCTTCTTCAAGACCAAAAGTCGCTCTGTCCGTGTGCAAGTGGGCGTTGAGTCTCTAGAGGTAATGTATGTTGAAATGTCACGCATGGACCCTGTCCAATAAGAGGCCGCCTGCACTTGACTTTGGGAATTATTCCTCTTTTGAGAGACTTTGCAGTTTTTCAGCTGAAAACAGGAGGCTGTTTTTATGTGTGACCACCGCGATGGAGCCTTAACATCCGGAGTATGATGGTCAGGCCTCACCGAAATCTCCCATTTAGCGCTACTTGGCAAGAATGGCCTTCTTGAAATTAAGAATAATACTAACAAAAGTTTGTAAGGCAAGCTTGTTATAGTTTGTAAGGGAACTCCGACAGGAAGTCTTGGACAACATGGGTGACAGGCAGCTCTGAGACCTTGCTTGGTCCGCCGCACAGCTCCATGACGCGCTTCCTGCACAGCTCCTGCAGCGTTGGCTCCCATTTCCTGTACGGGGCGCTCAGGCTCTTCTTGGGAGAGTTGATGTAATGCTCCAAGAGGGCGAAGAGCGTCTGGAAGGTGCGCTCGTTGCCCGCCAGTGAGAACTTTTGCCGCTTGTAGTCGATGCGCACGCTGACCGGCCCACTCTTGGCGTTGTAGGACAGCGTGAAGAAGACGTCTTTCTGCCGGCTGTCGCGGATGAGGAAGCTGCCCAGTGGAGCGTTCCGCAGCATGCAATGGGCGTCCTCCACTCCCAGGGGGCCCCAGTAGAAGCCGCTGCGCTCGAGCTTGGCGGCTGTGTCCGTGATGATCCTGCAGTCCTCCTTGCAGGAGAAGGTGGGGAAGTGCGTCAGGTACACGGAGCGGACGGGCGCTGACCTCGCGCTGGGTACGGGGGCGGCCCTGCACTGGCGCTGCTCCGACTCACTGCGGTGAGGGCTTAAGGCGAGCTCGCGGCTGGCCGCCGATGAGGACGACGAGGACAAGGTGGAGGACGCCGATGATGAGGACGATGATGAGGATGACAAGCTTGACAAGAGGGTCTTGTCATGGCCTTCCACTGTGCTGCTGGCTACCATCCTACAGGGGAGAGAGGCCCCAGACCCTCTCCCATCTCTACCCACCACACTGACATCCTGCAGGAGAGAGGACAAGGGCGACCGTTAGCATCTCGACGGCAAACGTTCATTTCTTACTGCTAAAGTAAATGACATCAGCACTCACACTCACAACACACAACTGTAGAATCTGATTTTGGGTAATGCCCATGTAAGGTTTTAAAGGAAGAGTGTGTGTGTGAACAATTCAGTGACTTTCTTTGAGTGTAGGTCACAAATTCATTCTAGTTTCCATTGATGGGTAATGCGTTCGATATGACTGGAATCTGCGGTCTGGCAAGAATACAGTCAGCCACAGAAAGATTACTGTACACACACACACATATACACACACTTAAATTTTAAAATAGAAGCAGAATACTCCTGCACTGTAAAGTGATAGTAGTCCATTCTACGCGGGTTTATCTGGAGATACACAAATGGAAACAGGGAGCACTGGAGCCTGTTAGGGCTGGATGAGGTCATGAACATCTGCATCTACTCATCAGCTGAGTACAATTTACACAAGGCATGACTTAAAAAAGAAAAAAAATGGCATGTCGGCCGGCCTATCACGCTCGCTCCGGTCTGCCTCGGTGTGAGTTACCCAACATCACTAGTGCTGCTGCAAGTTCATGAAAAGTGTCTTTAAATTCCAGGAAAATATAATGATTACCAGGTGATGATGTGTATCACAGTTCAAAGGGGATTTTTCTTGCTTTTTTTTTCTTTTTAAGCTACAGAGAGACAATAAAGGTCATTGAGGTGAACAGAAGTTACATCACCAATCCAGTTTAGTCTTTTTTTTTTTTTTTTTAACTTTGTCACTGTCCACACCAAGCTGACCCCCTCCCTTTTTTTTATGGAGCAGCTTGATGCATTTCTCCAAAACCGAGCCCGTGCACTCGTCAGTTTAAAGTCACGGTCCATACACTGTTTTTTTTTTTTTGCCTCTTTTTTCCATTACACAGAGGAGGGGGGAAGGGGGGGGGCAGCGTTGCAAAGCAGCATCTCTTCTAAACCTGCAGACACACACACACACACACACACACATACAGACAAACTGACTATCTTACCGTTTTGTTCAAACAGCAGCGGCGGGCTGAAGATCCGTGTGTGTGTGTGTGCGTGTGTGTGAGGAGCCGAGCAGAGCAGAGCTAAAATATCCTTCAGGTAATCCGTGACTCCGGAGGGCGACCGTCTCCTCAGAGCGTGTCCCCGCTCGGCCGTCAGCCTCAGTCACCGTGTGCGTGTGTGCGGAGCTGCTGGTAAACACTCGGCCTTTATAGCTCGCCGGGCCCCCCCCTACTTCCTCGAACAGGCCGGCGCTCGCGCTTAGCGGCAGCTGCAGGCAGTTTCTCTGAAAACGACTTTCGAAAGTGAAACCAAACTCGGAGCAGCCCCAGTGCCTCTTTCTGTTCCTTTGAAGGCGCCCAACATTTGAAGAATTTCAAGAAAACCGCAGAGCCACGTGACAGCGGGACGTTTACAGAAACACGGACGGGTTCGAGTAATGGCAGCACTCGTTGAACACTTATTTTGGGAGAGGTTTTATTTCTGCAGCTCTCTCTCTCTCTCTCTCTCTCCCTCTCTCTCTCTCTCTCTCTCTCCCTCTCTCTCTCTCTCTCTCTCTCTCTCTCTTGTTTCTCTGTTTTCAGATGAATTTTGTCATCCAGTCATTACTCATTTTTCATTTGTTTATCCAAACGTGCATCACTAACATGCATGGGTCCAGACTTTTAAAAGGCAGACAGGGTGCTCTGTTTGTATTGTGGGGTGACCTCTCCTGGAGTATTTTATGTTGACTGAGGTGTCACATGCAGGCTTTGCAATATGCTTGACACTCCTCATAACAATCGGGCTCAGTGCCTTTGAAAAATGGTCCCTGCAAACCAGTCAGAGGATATGACAGAACCTGTTTGTGGGGAATATTCAAGAGAAACCCCAAAAAAAAAAAGCAGTAGTCAACGAATCAGTTGACTCAGACCACGGGGAGATCAAATCAGTGCCTCTGCATCACTTCTTCATTTGTTGTTAATAGTAGACTCTTCAGTAGAAATGTGCCTCACCATGGGATTGATTCATCTCAGGAACGCTCATATTGTGACATCTAGTCATTTCACTACTTACTACATTTCACTAATACATATATATACACACACACATATATATATATATACATATATATATATATACATATATATATATATATATGTGTGTGTGTGTCTATACATAGAAAACCAGGTCGTACCAAAGCCAGACACGTTGACTGCAGCAGTCTCTTCACACTTGTTGTGGCAGCGATATTTAGACACAGGGCTGAATGCACGCAGTAGTAAATGTTTTGGCAGACGGCTGTGGATCACTTTATCAGCCCTTGATGCCAAATGATTCATGCTTTTGGCTAGTGATTGCATAATGAGTAGCGTACTGCACCTTGACATGTCTGAGTAACATACAGGTGTTTCTAAATATAACTGTACATGAAAACTTTGACCGTGGTGCAGCCTGCCCCTGACTTTGGCCCTTTGACAAAACTGTATTAATGGCATTATCATTATTTTATCTTATTTTGGTACTTATTGTGAAAGCTGCAGCACCATGTTTACACATTTGCCTAGCAGAGCTTAGAGAGAAATGAAAGCTATGGCCAGTGTGCTGTGGGCATGGCAAGTAAAGACACAATAAACATGGTCTTAGTCAGAGACTGATGAACTAAGCCTCATGCCGTGTTGTCAGGTTACTACAGAGATTGAAAGTTAAGGAAGGACTCGAGGTCAGCTGGCTTCACTTAAAGAGGCCGAGACAGGTGGGCAGACAGACAGGCTAAGAAAAGCTACTTGAAGTCACTGTGTCTGTCAGTGTCTTGGTTAGTTTTATTTTCTCTAGACTAGTCTAACACAATCAGCCCTCAGGTAAGGCTGCTGCTTCATCCTCTGAGGATCTGCTGGTGCTAATAATTGCCCACTCTGGTGGTTTTCAACCCATTTCTTGTCCTCGTCCACAACATAGTTCATGACTGTTTCAGCAGTGTTTTAAATACCCGGCAACAATCATTACGGGAACTGCAGTGATTTTGCACATCAAAGTGAGCTCACAGGTGTTGGGAATGCATATGTGAAAGAAAAAGTCTGCGACTCCAGAAGGAGATGCAAAGTCTGATAACTTTTCTCAGGTGATGTCACCTGAGTTATTTTCGTAAGTGAAAAAAAACAATTGGTGGTTTAGCAGATGTGAACTTCTGAAATGGTTAACTGAAGAGAACTGTTATCAGTTAACTTGAAGAACTGTCCTCATATCTCACCGTGGAACAATATTGGGGTTTATTTGTTTTTGTTTTTTTTATCACGATTTCCTTTTGACTTTGCTGCAGGATATCTTAACATGTGAGTTTATAACAATGCTTCCTCTGTATCAACACTTTATAAACACATAGGTCACTTATAATGTGTGTATTTTTAGGGTGGCTCTGAAAATAATCGCTGATACCTGAGACCTAATCTTAAATGAGCGTTCCTGTAGCAAAGGAAGACAGATACACTGCTGCACATGTTGCGTACCAATGTTGTTTTTCATGCGTGCTTTGCAGACAAATCGTACTGACCATCATCAATTTGCAACCGTGTGTCTATGCGTGCATGCATCTCACGCGCACCTTGTTACGCCCTTAGTGTTTATTTTCTCCCTGAGTTTCATTTCTGTGAAACGGGGAGAGAAACAAGAGACTGAAACGGCGCCAGCTGAACAGAGTGTGTGTTGTGTCCAATTACAGACAAGTCTCTCACAAACTGTGGAGATTGTGTTTGCATGTATGAATGCAGCGGGTCAGTTGTAAAACTCAAAAGAAAGTACTGCCAGCACGCACGCGATAGAAAACTCTAACATGCAGTTAAAATAATCTGGGATGAGTTTTAACTACTAAATGGTAGCTGGTGCTGCAGCTACACTGAAAGTTGTCTTTTTGTCAGAGGGTTCTGGATGGATAACAGATGGATGAAAAATGCAGAGTGGGGAAAATTCTTTTGTTGGTTCTGTGGGAGCCCTTTGCATTAAACCATATGAGCGTGCTTAGGGCATGTCTTATGCACATTTGGTGGAACATCCTGGGACATGACTGCTGATGATCAGCAGTGTTTGAATATTAGCAGATGAAGCACTGTGAACATGTCACGACACATGCTCTCGAAAGTTCTTGCAGGAGGGTGCTGTTGCCTTGATGCCATCATTTTTCTCACATGTACCTTGTGCAGACATACTTTTACCACCAACATTTTAGCATATTGACCATTTTGGTTTTTTTTCTGTATTTTCTACTTATGAAAGTTGGATAGTGTCTCATACAGTTTTCCCTGCCAGTCCCTGGATCAACACACACAGGTGATGAACAGGACCAGTGTGGGCATTTCATCATATGTGGCTTTGTGTCAGAAAATATTTGGTCAACTGACTCAACCTGTCCTGAAATAAAAAAAAACTGCACTTCCTTGTCTGGGAAGCAGACTTCTTTATTCTTGAAAACTTAAAATCTACTTGTTTGACTGTGTTGATATTTGCACACTTGCCAGCGGTGACTAGCTGGTGACGGGAAATGTGTGTGTGTCTGTGCGTGTGTCGTTTATGCTGATGGCTCCTGATATTTGTTTTGTCCACTTTCAGCCTCCATTGTTGTATTGTCGCAATTTGGGAGTTTTCCATTCTGTCTCACTGACATTATCTTAATTTTTTTTCATTTTTTTGTTTTTTTTTCAGTCTGGACACTGCAGACAGTCATTGGTATTTCAGGAAGTGCAATGTAATCCCATCCCCTCCACATCTGGTCATCAGGCCTTGCCCCATAGGAGAATGCACTTTCAATATGATTATCTGACACATAATGAAGAATGTGCCTTAAATTAGTTCGCCGTACATGTTCCTATGGTCACTTTCACTTTGCAGTACTTTCTTTATTCTGTGTAAGGCCTGCTGTTGCTGTAAAAGTGAGTTAGCGCTTATCTTCTAGTAAACAGTACAGAGCACACATACCTGCTATAAACCTGCCGTGAGCACTTTGCCATAAACCAACAACTAAATGATCTTAGAGAGCCCTGCATGACCTTTGTTGTTGTGGGTGGGGGAGGTGTGTCTGTGCTCTACAGTTTCATTTTACATTGCTTTTGCAAACTAGTCATCATAAAGCTGTAATTAGTTAATGATGAGCTTTCCAAGAAGTCATGAAACAAAGGTGGTAGAGGAAGGAAAGAAAATAAAAAAAGAGATTATTACACATGATGCTGCATTTTTACAAAAAAAAAGACCAGGGAAGTTTGTTGAAAAGGGTGTTTGAAATTTTCTTTAAATCTGGGAGAATATCATGTCTGATCGGTTGTTACTCTAAAAATAACCACAGTTGGGAACACAACAGGAGTGTTTCTCTTGCCTGCACATGATTCGTATTCGTCATCCACCTTTTACTGAACGCTGCCAACTGTGTTAAACTGCTTAAAGTGCTTAATAAATGTTCATTTTGGCATTTCAGAGCCTCTTTGACAGTATCAAACTCAACCAGATGCTATTATAACCACAGTGGTTTCTTCCTCTCTGAATATTTTTGTGTGTTTTGAGGTGGTCAGAGTGAAGACAAGAACCAACAAACCCCTTTAGCTCCTGTTGGAGTTCCAGTCCTGTAAATTTGATCCAGGACTTCCTGCATTGGTCTGTCAAAACACAATTGAATCCTTGCAAAAGTGGAAGTAGAGCTCCAGTGAAGTGAGACGCTGCATTTCAGTGAATTCTCACTGGTTATTGTAGACTGGGTTCTAGAAATACAGCCGGGCATTTACTGCTTTCAAATTCACTATAAGGAAAAGACAATAGAACCCATAGCTGCTGCACAATCTAGATCATATCAGGGTGAAGTAACCTTTGCACTAGAGATAACTCTGCTAAATGTGAAAGTACAAATGTCTTCCCTGAACTCTGATGCTTATGAGAACACTGCAGCACACACGAGTAAACTTTCTTTCTTCCCAGCCAGTAAAATCCCTTAAAAGCCTGAACAGTTTACGTAAATTCATGTCATCGGGCCTCAAACATGCCTTCAAAATCTCAGCAGTAAAGCTTCTGCTCAGACCATTCGCTTCTATAACTATTTTTCTCTCCACAGACAAGCTGCTTTTTACAAAAGATATACCCCCTTCCATGGTCTGCACAAAAAGCACTCAAAGCACTCGTTCTTGTGCCCTCATTCCCTCATCCTGCTGTTTGTTCCACAATGACTGATGGGTCTTTGTTTCCTACGTACTCTGTTAGAACAATTCGGTGTTATTGTTGTACATTCCCTCTATCAAAAAGGGGGCAGCAGAAACATCCTCGAACGGATTCATTCTCCTGCACAGGGGCACATTATCAGGGCTGTCACTTGGAGATGATAAATCACGACATTAAACTTTTTACTTCCTAAAAAAAAAAGAAAGGAAAAAAACCTCACTAAATCCTGAATCATCCACCATGGCCTTTATGTTAAGATAAGAGGCTCATTCAGCAAGTGAAACCATTTACAGAGCAACAGTTGCGGCAAGTGAATCAACAGGTTTCCATGAAAAGACAGACTGACTCCAAGGAACCAGTCTGACAGCTGTACTAGTAAAACAATTACAGGAGGTCTTCTGCTGAAACGTCCTCTGGAAAAGGAAGAGGTTCATTTCTCACCAATGTGGTGCTCACACTGTACCAGAAAATGCATCCTCCTGCCAAGATCCCAGACTACCGTTTGATTAACAAGTGGGTATTAGGAATTTTATTATTTATTTATTACTACAGGCACGTGAAACTGCCTGTGCAACCAGAAAAGAAAAGCAAATATTGATTAAATAAAACTCTGGAGTAGCTGTTTGATGAGGAGCCAAACCGAGTGTTATATTTCAGATGATTGTACTGACCTCACCGTGTAGAGAGAACAAAGCATCAAGAAAGTTTACAAGGAAAGATCTCTCTGCTAACAACTCAGAAAAACGTGCTTCTTCTTATAGTTCTCTTTTTTAGTAAAATACTCATCAGTAACTGTTAAATGCACGGTATGTCATTTCTGCTCTCAGTCACAACAGTAAGAGGTATTGTTTGATGGCGAAGAGAAGTAGCGTGAGATCATGAGAGTTGACTCATGCAGAAATAATGTTCACTGACAAGAAAATGTATTAAAGTTGATGTTATGTTGGTCAAGTTATGTTCATTTCATTCTAACGACATGGCAGCAAGTATCCTAAGGTAAATTAACATAAAGTTGCTCACATATGAGTCAACTATCCATACCGCTACAGCCACAACATGTCATTATTCTTATTCTTAGTCTTATTTCAATGACGTTAGCCAATTGGCAAACACATGCAGATCGGCATCTCTCTGTAGTCTGAATGGTAACTTCTCACACAGCGCTCTCAGCGGTGTACCTTTATTTCAGCTCTCTTGTCCCACAATTTTCTTGCTTTGTTTGGCTCGCCCATATGTTTGAACTTTGCGGAAACAGCAGAGTAGATTGTGTTCCCCCTGAAATTATCAAAAGGGCCCAACATCAGTCATTAGGCCAGAAGCAAAGAATTTAGTGTGAATAGGAATCGTGTAATATATAACCCTACTCGTGTTAAACTTTAGTTGAATGCATGGGCAAACTGCCGGAAGGGGTAAAGTGGATATGACGCTGTTTACCAAATGAAACAGACTGTTACCAGCAATCAAATAAGGGATTTTTCTGAGTTTGAACATTGTTGGTAACATTTGAGATAATGTCAGTATCTCAATATACAGTATCACAACTCAGTAAAATATATAACAGGTCCAGTCATTTATATATATTATAATATGGAAATGTTTTATATATATTTTGTTTAAAAGATGTTTATATAGGTTTGATCCTGTCAGATAAATGTAGTAATGTAGTGTGAGTAAAAAAAATAGTATTTCCCTCTGAAATAAATAAATATACCACTTGAGTGTAAGTGTCACTGTGACAATAAACCTGAACACCATCAGCTCACACGGTACACATGACTGTGTCAAGATTGTGTGCATGATTTTTATATTCAGCATGAACATGTGATCATATGTGAAATGCGATCATAAACTACTTATCATCATGCCAGATGTGCTGTGTGTGACGCGATAACTCCACTTAACCTGCACAGCACATAACAGCTTAATGATAATTCTGTTGATTGGATGGGCTTTTATCTGAAGTGAAAAGGTTATTGGGGACATGGTGGAATATTTGCACCAGCTGTTCAGACTCTCAGCAGGAAGTCGGAACACTGCATGAAGATTTTGATAAGTGGCGCCTCAAAGGTCTTACCACAATTTCCTTAAGCCCACCTGCCCCATATTGTCCTAGTTATCAGGGATTCTGAGAAAAAACAGCACCTGATTAAAAAAAACAATGTGTGGTTGACAGAGATATCTCAGTTTGAGTCACATAGCCACTCATCTAAAGGTTTATCAGAAGCCAATATGCAATACAGAGGTATATAAAACTATGAGGAAACTATTAACAGCTCTGGAAAGCTGCCACAGTGACAACCACTTCATCCTTTCGGTTGCAGTCTGAACATTAGTCGGATTGACCCCAGTTGCATAATTGTATATAAAGCAAAGGGTCTGAGCACTCTCTCTCATTGGTCAAGTTTCCCACTGTGCTATTCCTGTATTATTCAACCAGTGGTCACCCAGCCAAGGATCATCTGTCCCCTCAATCCATCCACGATACTATATATTCTCCTCTTCTCCAGTCCTTTCATTTCAGCCCAGTACAGTAGTGAAAGTAAAACATTTGATTTTTTTTATTTTTGCCTTAATTCTTCATTTCGTTTTTGGAGATAAAATAAAAGGATGAATGTGTTATGTGAGTTTGGTGTATCCTGGATGTGAAAAAAAAAATCCCAACATTACGCAACAACAAAACAATGCGTTGCCAAACATTCTCATGATTGTTTTTGGATCGAAGCGCAGCAACTCTTGAGCTAATGTCTAACTCTGACCTGAGATGTTGACAATCTGGACACGAATACTGTTAAACTGCAAGTACAGAATGAGCTGGAGCTCTCACTATCGCTTCTACCAAGAGTCATCTTGGCCAATTGGTCACGCTGCTGTGACCGCTCAAACTCTGGCCTCCAGCCCCAGTCCCACAAACTGGACGCACAAGCCACGGCCGTGCAACAGTTCCAGCGGACGTCTCAGTCTCTTGTCCATATCACGGTGTCTGCTAGGAGTAAGTCTGGTTTGGAAACAACCTTTCTAAAACATACTTAAATGAAAACACTAAGTGTGGGGCTGAACTGGAGATCTGCCACAGCAGGGCAACCGCTCAAGTTCACTGTTTTATTGCGGCTTAGTGGATAAGCTGGGCTGACAAAAATATAAAGCCCTCAGTCTGTATTCAGTACGGGGTGTTCAGCCGATGCGTAGCCGTTAGCTGAAATGCAAAACATCGCAATAAAGATGGAGAGGGTTTATTCTATGTAAAGGAAGAATAAGTCGTCAGAATGAAACTGAAAGTAATTGCCTGATAGACTCTATGATTAGTGTTCTCCCTCTGTTGAGATAAGACCTGAATGTGGCTTCCTCTTCTCCCTCGTCTTTCCAGGAAGAGAAGACAGTTTGAGAAAGGCTGGACTGATGGTGGGTGCAGCATACAAGTTACTGTCAGCAGCTACCTGACACACAAACACAGTTGAAGAAGAAATGTCATCAAGGTGACACACAGCTGCACACACACTCAGAAAAAAGGTCACACACATGCAGGTAGAGTAAGTATTAAAAACAATTTATTATATTATATTATATTATATTACATTACATTACATTATATTATATTATATTATATTATATTATATTATATTATATTATATTATATAAAACGCAGAAAGAAGAATAAAAAGATATTTTCTTAAAGTTGTTACTACATGTGTACCCATGCTTAATGTTATTGTGTAGTTAAGGTTAGCATACCAAAATGTGTGTGCAGAAACGATATATGATATATTGCCTATTTGTGTGTGCATCTGCATGCACTTATAATTGTAAAACTGTAGTCTGTGTCCACTCCGACAGCCTCACTGTTACAGAAATGCTCCATTTTCTGGGAACCCGAAAGTGAAAGTAACCTGCAGGTCCCGTATGTTGCGTTCACGTACCGTCGGACAAACAAAAATCACACGAAAAGGTGTCAAGCTGCTTTGAGCAAATTCAATACAAGTTGGCATGTATAAAGTATACAAAACTTTTTAATATTTCTTCACAACCAATACTTGGATACGCAACAATCCACAGTTTAAGAGTTTACATTTTTACAGTTTCACCCATGATTTTTCCCATATATTTGCTTTGTTATCTCTACCCATGAACTTCCAAGTTAAAGCACACAATAATAAGGGCATGATTCACACGGAAAATACTGTCAGGCGATTTATTTGAAGAGACACAGTCACCATTTCTCTCACTTCTATGGATTAGTAAGTTGACTGTCAGGTAGTTTTGGGGGATTTATTTTGCCTGTCCAACGTAAAAGACTATTCTTTGGAAAAGATTTTCTGAAACTGTCACGCAGAAGAACCAATAAAGATTATCTGTGAAGACGGTTATCTGATTAAAACAGTGTTACATGCCAGCATGTGGGTTTCCCTTGTTTTCAGGCTCTTTTGTTCTGCAGTCTGCGAGTCAAAGGAGCGTCCTTCTAGTGTCATCGACTAGTTGTAATTCTATAAATACATGCAACATCTTTTGAGGCTTTCAATACATATAATGCTGAAGAAAGAGAAACCAAATCATATGTTAAGATTGGATGATAAGATGTTACTTGGAGTCTTTTTGGGAACCTACTGGGAAAGTGTTACATTGTTGTTCGATTAATGATACCGTGTAAGTACATGTAACCGAGCAGAAGAGGAATCACACCACAAATTGTTGTCTTTATTCCAAATCTTTGAAAAAAATGTTGCCTTTTTCATTCATTTCACTCAGGTAAGCAAAAGATTTGGATTTGCACACAGCCTCCTTACTTTGTTTGAAGGCTCACCACCCTGCCGGGGTGTTTACAGCTGTGAGGTCAAACTGAGCCTGACCTCAGATCCTGTAAATTCAGGTGACCCGTGATGACTGCTCGGGACCACAATCCACTATAAGCGGTCTAGGAAAGAAAGAAAAAACAGTTTGTTTTCAGGCTTGTACAAGATCTTAGAAGATATGTGCTAGCTATCAGATATCAACATCTGTTTCCTTATATCCATCCAGTTTTTGTTTTGGGATTGTTAAATGACTCATGTGAACAAATGGTGTCTTGAATGCGGGCAGAGATTATATTTGCACGCATCAGAGTTTAAGCAGCCTGAGGTCTAGACTTATGTTCTGCTGAGGCAGCAGCGAGGGTTTAATGATATATAATACTTTCTCTTTCCGACTGTTTTCTTCCAGAGGTGCTGCGTTATAATATTTCATTGCTAGGCCATGTCCAAATAACTGCTGTGACCTCCAACTACACACAACATGTATGTGCTCCATATACACAGGTGACAAATGAAAGGAAAAACCTGAACGCCTACACTGAGTGGATCTAGTGGCTCTGTTACGCTGTGAGAGGTAATCTGCTGGCACGGTTTGGGTTCACTTGTCCCCTCAGAGGAAAGAGTCACTGCAAATCAACGCAAGTTGTTCTGAGCAACCACATTAATCCTATGATCAAACATTTTTATCCTGATGGGAATGATCCTTTCCAGGGTGGCACTGCCGTCCACAGAGCATTGCATTTTTTGATGAAGACAAAAATTATGTGAATCACATGCTGTGGCCTTCACAGTCACCACATCTCAATCCAGAGGAAAAACTATAGAAGCGACATGTTACAGTGCTCTCCACCACCATCATCAAAACACCAAATAAGGGAATATCTTTTGGAAGAATGGTGTACAGTTCAGTTCAGGAACTTGGAGAATCAATGCTAAAGAGAATTGAATATATTTTAGCAGCACCTTACTATTCCAGTATTCCAGGAATTCACTTTGTCTGGTATCAGCAAATTAATCAACATTTTTCTTGACTAGCAGTCCAGTTGTGCTGATGTCATAGTTGCCGTTTCTACTATTCAGCCATTACCTCTGTATAGAGAGCTGAAATCTTGCAAGCTTCTGTTCCTGTAACTGCAATCTCTCTTCCTTTTGTTGGCCTTTTTGAAAAGATGCAGCTTGTCCCTGAGGTTCATTTATCCTTCATGATCTGAGGCCCATAGGAAGGAAACATGGATGCATTTACCCGGAGTGCTCCAGTGAACACCTTATCAAGGTCTCTGAACAAAAAAGTGCGTGCCAGAGGTGTGGAAGAATCAAGATAAAAGTGCACACTGACAATCAGAAACTCACACGCTGTTCGAATCATGATTTTTATTAATTATACATATATACATAGAGTTGCTGCCTTTTTCATACTATCAAATTACCTTCTATACTATTACTATAATTTGTCTCCTGCTTTACTTGTTTTCATTTCTGTACAGTTACTCTGTATCTCTGTATCAGCATTAATACTACGCTCCACCTCTGCTCATGACCCTTAAAACGAATGACTTACAGGAATACATGAACATGCGCACACGCGCGCGCATCCTAACCTTTCCACTAAACATAGCATCAGTCATAGGTTAACCTTTAATAAACACAAACACACATACAAATACACCTACACACGGCTCAGACACACACGCCAACATACCACAGCTCTGCGGTCGTCCCTTTTTTCATCCTGACTCAGTTTTATGAAGTCATGTGACCTCCTGTCAACATGATAGTATATGGTACTCAGTGGTTTCTTTCACAATTGGCAACACACATTTCTCTGCTGAGTTCACATTTTCGAAACCCTTCACATGGTTTCTCTACACTGACGTTGTTTCTTATTATTGCATACAACATATATAAGGTCCAATTGTGCAACCTAAGAGTCACCAAAATGAAACTATTAGTATTAGTATTTCCAGTAATGCAATACATATTCATAATGTATGTTTTGGCATCAACATCACACTCTTGCTACTGTCTTGCTACATCTTAGGGTTGAATCTTTTTGCATGCATAATCCTTCCTTGGCTTTCTTCAGTCCAACAAAAGAAAAAAAAAATGTATTCAATAACTGTTAGTGTGTGTGAAAATGGACATTCATCTCTTCCTTGAAGCCTATTAACACGCACACACACACACACACACACACACACGTACACACACACACACACACACACACACACACACACACATATTGCATGCACAGACTTTTTTAGCTTCAGCCACTGATGCAGAGCACTTCAAGTATCATTACTGACTGTGGGTTGGATCTATTTTAATCCCAGTGTCAGACCTGACACCCACGTCAGGTTTTTATCATGTTAGCTTACCTGACCGCATCTATTACAGACATGTTTGATGCTCCTGGAATTATGCACACTTTTTTTCTCTGATTTTCGCTTTCAGAGAAATGAAAGGATGAAATGAAAGTGTCGTCAACGTCATGTTGATGGTCAGTTAGCGAAAAAAAGGGAACAGGCTGCTGTTGTTAATCAAACAATAACTCTATGGTGGTCAAATATTTGATAATCATGTTTGTACATACTGTACACTGTATGTGTGGTTTGACATTGTTTGGCTGAATGAAAGCCATAGAAAGTGGGAAATGACACTTCTCTATAATAATCTAGCATTTCAGAAGAAGAGGATCTATGTAAACCATTTACAGTAAATACACACAGACACACACTGTCGCATACACACAGACACACACACACACACAGCAGAATCATATGTTCAACAGTCAGATGTTACAGCTTTCTCGAGGCCTCCTTTGAAGTTTTGTTTGTGTTTTGGTATTGAATTTGGCAGTCACGTCAATGACTGATGCCAAGCAAAGACAGTGTGGTGACAGAAAAGTAATGGATCATTAGGAGGTGTGTTTGCATGAGGTTAGACTCTTGATTGGCTGGGCTAATAGTGACTCAACACAAAGATATGCTGATAGGAAAACTGATTATAACAGAAATACAAATAGTAATAAGAGTTATTTATACAGTGTCTTCCAAAACAGGTACCAGAGGTACTGGGCTGCGCCTGCTCACCAGACAATGTTGGTTTGAATTGGAGCTTGTTGGTATGAGACATCTTCACACTCTGTTTCAGGCCCTAAAACATCACAAACTAGAGAAAAAAAGTGCAGGTGTAGAGACATGAATTAATGTTGGCTGGATTGCATTAAGTCTCAGGTTACTGGTGCTGTTCTTGTGGGCCCACTGTTGCTTACTGGTGTACTGTTACAGAGCAATGTGTTTCGTTCGTCAAAATGTCCTCTGTGAAAATCTTGTAGTTCAATAGTGGAAAACCAAAAAGAAATACCTTAAAGTCTCCAGCATTTAAATAATAAAGCCGATAGTGTGGTGCTATGACCCTGACATTTAGGGAAATACACTTGAGTTTACTGAGAAAATGATCATGATATTAATCATGTCTGTATTGTATATATATAAAGTTGGATCCTGCAGCCAGTTAGCTTAACTTATCTCAGCACAAAGACTGGAGAAAGGAAACAGCTAGTCTGACTGTCACAAGGTAACAAATTCTGCCTACCAGCACCTTTAAAGTTGATGAATCAACATGTTTGTCCTTGTTTGTTCAATCATTACAGAAACTTGTATGGGACAAGTTGCCAGGAAACAGGAAAGACTCTCTGGAGGTTTCTGGTTAAGGCCAAGAAATAGTCCCACACCTTAAAATCACAGTGTGTCATTTTAACACTTCTGCTTTTGCTATTTATACACAGACATGAGAGTGGTGTCAACCTTCTCATCTAACTCTTGGAAGGAAACCAAATAAACAAACTAATTCTTACATTACACATCTGGTTCCGATGAAATTAACCATAAATGGACATACATCTGCTGACACGAAATGATTTCTCCAATTCTCATTAAAGGGGAAATGTGCGTCAAGTGATGAATGACAGAGAATCTAGGGCTTTTCTGGGGAGATTCTAAAAAAATGGTGGCTCACACAAAACGTCATGAAAACAAGGTCAGGGGCCTCATTTATAAACGATGCGTACGCACAAAAGAAGGCGTACGCCAGTTTCTACGCAGCTTTTGTGATTTATAAAAAACAAACTTGGCGGAGAACGTGCGGTCCTCCACGCACACTCTGACCCATGCGTACGCAC
>JAOXYL010000045.1:14685960-14697352 GCA_028564955.1 Terapon puta
ACACGAGACAGAAATAGTCTGTATTTCTGACCTAGTTACGCCTTGGTTATGGATAGTCACAAAAGAGGAAATGATATCCGAGTTTCGTTTTGCTCAATGTAAAGCACATGATTAGCATCAAAATGAAGAAATATATTTTGTGTGTGTGTGTGTGTCATAGATTGATGTGACCTCTTGCTTACCTCCTGTATCTCTATTCTTGTTTAAATTCAATGGGGCTTTAACAAGCTTCATGGAAGACTGATTCCACACAGAGCTGTGGTTCGTTATTGTGCGCACACACACACACACACACACACACACGTCATATATGCAGGTGCCTTTGTAGTGTTTCTGAACAAAGAAATTCTCATGAAAACTATCTTGATCAGGTTACAGTGCCGATTCCTGTTCAAATAAATGCCACATTGTCCCTGTACAGGATGTGCACCGAGGTGGAAAGTGGAGAAAAGTCTGTGTGGTGGTAAAAGATGGGTTTGTGCAGCACATCAACAAATGTTTGACAGAAAAGAAAGTTGTCATTTGTTTCATTATGAGTGATGCTTCGTTCCATCTAAAGACAAAGAGCACAGGAAATGTGACTCACTTTTACTGATAAATTCTTCTATTATTCTTTCCAGGATCCGAGGGCGAAGCATAAGTTTAAGATCCACACCTACTCCAGCCCGACCTTCTGCGACCACTGTGGCTCTCTGCTGTACGGCCTCATACACCAGGGCATGAGATGTGACCGTACGTACTCTGCAGCTCTCTGTCTTTGCTGACACACGCATACATGTGTAGACATCTTAATGCTCAGAGAAAACACTCTTAAACAAAATAAATCTGTGTGTGTGTGTTTTCCAGACTGTATGATGAACATCCATAAGCGATGTGTGGCCAACGTGCCAAGCCTCTGTGGGACAGATCACACTGAGAGGAGAGGTCGCATCCAGATCTCTGCTGAGGTCAAGACCAATGTACTCACTGTTACCAGTAAGTGTATCTCTCTTATATCTCTCTCTCTATCTCTCTATCGCAAGCGCGCACACACACACACACACACACACACAGACACACACACGTATACGTTACTGTATATTTATGATCTAGTCATCTGTCTCCCTCTACTGGCCGACCTGCAGAGCTGTAGGATGGATGCAGCTGAACTTAATTCAGTCAGGATATTCTTGTTTTTGTACAAGTGAAGGGTCAATTAACATTATTTATTATTCACAATTAATTATCTAAGTAGTGTGGCCATGAGTCTCATTCTGGCTAAAAACACTTTGTGCCTCAGTGTTGTGACAAAAAATTCAAGAATACACCTGTCCTATTTTTTTTTTCATATTTATTGCTATTTGTAAAACATTTGACCATAGAAATGAAACAAATAGAAAGTGTAAGGTTTATTTTCTTGTAAATGAGATTATTTCCATGGCTTCCCAGGACTGAGAGAGCAGGAGAGAAACAGCAGTCAGATCCATTTACACACCATGTCACACACATTCACCCACTGAAGCATTTGTGGTGTTTGCTGTCGGCATGATGACTGAGAAAAGGCCGTGCTGAGGGAAACAGCTATTAGTGTCACTGCCACTAACAGGCCGAATCACTGTATGACTGGCCGTACGCACAGTGTTTCTACAGGACAGGTTTTTTTTAGAAAGCATGATGGCAGCCTTGTCCAGTCCTTTTATGTGCACTAAAAGAAGAAGTTTCCCTCTTCTGTCCAAATCCTTGCCGTTCTTTTCGGTAAATGTTTTCCTCAAATACAAACGTTTATCGTATGCAACAAGTGTTCACACTTCAGCCTCTATTGCCATCATTTTGATATTATGCAGATCACAAGCCACTTCTTACACTGATTACACTGACATCTGGGATATGTGGAGTGTGCTATATTTGATTTTATTGTCCTAACTTTTTCTTGTTCTACTTTATTGACTTTTACTTACGGAAGTAATTTATAACTGTGGTTTATGGTAATGTGGTTTCGATTTTGTGGAGGACAATATATAAGGAAGCATCCCAGAATGACTTCCAGTGACCTCTAGAGCGGGATTTGTTGCTCTTGGCTAAAGATGATGGGCAACTGAGGGTCATACACAGAAATCTAAAGCAAGAGCACGAGCGTTTTGGATGATGTATATTGAACTGGAGAGTTGTTGCTGTTGACCTTCTGCATACTGTACTGAGGATACTGTGGGTGTATAAGTATTGTGCCTGTTTCTCTATGGTGGTTCAGTAACTGTCAATGTTTTAGAGCGATCAAAATGTTTCTGAAAGTAACTTCGTCAATAACACCAAACTTAGACACGGTGGAAATTATTCTCTCTTTAATGCCTCAGGGTTTCTGCAGTTGACCTGAATAGTGCAGCTGTATAAATATGAAGCAGTGTGTTGCTGAGAGAGCAGCCGATCATTAATTATTAATATACTCATATGTTCACTTGTTTTTTTGACAAATGTTGATTGTGATCTCTTTAATACTTGCAAAACAAGGCCTGTGAGACTAAATCTAGGAGCGAAATTATAGTTGTGTTATTCAACTATATTCAGCTATTCAAACCATCCTATTTGCTGAAGTAAGTCATTTCTTTACACAATCAGATGGCAGATTATTGGAATATTTAACACCAGTAACAATACTCTTCAGTGACTTAATTTCTTTCGTGAATAGTTCTTATCAAAGAGGTTAAACTTAGACTCACCTTTTCCATGGAGAGAGTCTCTCATGCTTGACAGAGAACATTTTACATGTAGCGCATCATCTTACCTGCAGGTGGCAGCAGAGGTTTACACTAACTTTGTTTTGCTCCTGTCAACTCAGTTACAGCTGAGAACTGATGCTGTGTCATGTGTGATAAAACATAAATAAAATAAATTTGTTAATTTGAGCTAAGCAGGCTCAGTTTACATTTTAAAAAAATCTTCATTGTTATAGAGTCTAACCACAGATTACTAAAGCTGTCTCAGCCAACATAAATCAGATGTGCTACAACTCATCCCTGCAGCAGATGACTCAGTGATAATAAATATTCAGCCAGTAAAATGGATGACATCTGAATGTGCCATAAATCTTACAATAAAGCTTATAAACTTGTAGGGGGAGTTTTCAATGAGCACATGATGACATCGTTACAGTTATGTTGATTTGTTTCTGCACATGTTACACAAGAGAAAAAATAATTTCTTATTAAGTCTAACTTAAAAGCTGACTTTGATATTAAGGCCACATTTTTCTTTCCTGCTATGTGAGAGAGAGATGATTGTTTTTCTCTAGGTCTACTGAAATACCACTAAAGCAGCACTCTTTGAATATCCTAAAAAGAAACTATACATACATGAGATGTGCCCATTTCTTCATGTAAAAGTATTTCCCCTTTGTGGTCTTTAGCTGGGATTCATCCCTCTTTTTCTTCCTCGCTCTCCCACTCTCTCTTCCTGGTTCCCACGCTCGCAGACAGATCATTAGCTGGGATTTACTGTGGGAAATGATAAGTGAGCAGACTTATTACACAGAGAACAGCTAGAACAGCAGTAAAGTCTAAACTTCACAAATGCTACACAAGAGAAAAGAATAAGATGGAGAAACTGTCGAGGAAAAACAGACAATTTTCATTTTTCAATGGTTTCGAGTCATACATCGTCATTATTGGTCAGTTAGCAAAGACCGCGTTTAAGAACGCTTATACACTTAAATATAAAGAAATATGGGCAGAAAATATAGCAAGGTTATAATTTATTCTTTTTTCAGCTAGCTGTGATAAAATCCTTATACTTTAAAGGCAATAATAAGAGGCAGTATGAGATGTAGTTCTCATTATTGTCCACAGGGGTCAGTGTGGAGCCACCAGTCATTTACTCCCTCATTGCAGTGAGGTGGAGGAAAAAAAAACACCACCACAGAGGCTGAATTGTCGAACCACTTGGAATTATTCAGCTTAACGTAACAGGACTTGGTGGAAATGGCTGCTCTACTGAGAAATTGTGCGGACTAGTTGTGGATTTAATCAAAGCAATTGACATGTGTGTAAAGTGACACTTCATTGATTTCTTTTAAGTCCCTTCCTGCTATTCTTCCCTGGGAGATCAGCGCTCAGGGTCAGTGGTGGAACAGTGTGCCTATGGAGATGGAGGATCAGCATCTAACTCAAGGACAGCTAGGAAAATTCAGCGGGATGTGGGATTGAGGCCCTGGAAGGTGCCCCCGTCCTTTTATTGCTTGCTGCCTAATTGCCGGAATATGCTCTAAAAGAACAAATATGTACAACCATTAACATATTTATACCTGTTTCTAAAGGCATTTTTTTTCAAATTGCAATTTGAGAGAGACGTGATAATTGTTTAGATATGGGGGATAACGGTGCACATTTTCAGGTACCCTTTCCCTGAAGGTATTTAATGGTCTTGCAGTCAGTTGGTCAGGTGAAAAGCAACAGACATGCTACAGTTGTATATGAAATTAGAAAACAGAGTTAAAGAAATTGTGAAATACAGCCCACTCAAGTCCAATGCTGGTGTGTGTTTCTGTTGGAGTATACTGTGACTTATTACTCCACTGCACTGAACCAAAAACAAAAATTAAGATAAAAGAATATGAGAAGTGATCAAATTAGCCAAAAGCCCATAAGTAAAACATTTTCCACCTAGTGGCATCTTGATATTTTTTAGATGGCAGCATTAGGAATTTGAACGCTTCACCCTCGAATTCATGCCAATACCACAGACTTATTATATTTTCATTATAAGGACACTGCACTCACACCAGCACTCAAGACTGCGATGTGAGCAATGTTACAGCAGTTGACTCATGCATATTTTGTCAAATCTCATGTCACAACCAATTAGTCCAGATAAAGCCTTTGATTCTAACAAGGGTTTTGATTTTTGTCTTGTAATCACTCAAATGAAATGGTCAAATGATTAAAGATCAGCTCGCAGTCTTTAACTGTTACACCATTATGTGCAGCATGGACGCGCATGTCTAACAGCACCAGGATTCAGTTGTGGTTTAATACATTTCCTCTGACTAAAAGCCGAACACATGTTTCACACTGCTCCTCCTGCAGAGATTATTGAGACTCTTGTTCACCCAAAGCGCCCATAACATGGCAGGGAAAGCCCGCAGCAGAATCTCTTAAAGACTGCTGAACAGGAAGAAAAAAATTGGCCACGGGTCATGTTGCAGCAAACAGATGTCGCACCTGTAATTTCTCTGTGCGTCAGATGAGTTAGTGTGTTAACCAAATGCAGATTGTCTCTTGATGTGAACCACAGAGGGGAGAGTTGAGAGTCAAAACAAAAACAACACCAGTATCCAAAGTAACACTCCTCGTAGACTCTGCACCTAAACAACCCTCTCTGGGGTTGGCACCAGTTGACAGCACATGTAGGAATATGGCAGCTAAAATTAACATCAAGTCAGCATCTGTCTATTAAGACCCATTAAACTCATTTTGAGGTTGTTTCCTGTTGTCGTTGCAGATGTTGGTTCCACACAAGAAGATCTAAACTAGCCTATTGGTGTTGATTTGCGGTGGCACTTGTTCTCGGCTGAAAAGAGCAGCCAAACGGAGCAGTGCTGAATAAATCTGCTCAGCATGACTTTTTTTTGCGGCACACACACACACACACACAGGCAAGTAGCAGCCGGAACAGAGCATAAGAGTCTCGACTCCGATGAGACTGTTTCACATGGGAAAAGGTGCGCTGCCAACACCCACGCTGCTGTGCACATACAGTATTCTGCTGTTACTGCACTCCTATCTCTACTCTGCCTCCCCGAAGACTCAAATACACGCTTATCTCTCTCTCTCTCTCTCTCTCTCTCTCTCTCTCCCTCTCTCGCTCCCTCTCTCTCTGTCTCTCTCTCTCTCTCTCTCTCTCTCTCTCTCTCACACACACACACACACACACACTACACAGGGACTCACATGTGCTCATTGCAGTTAGCACAAACCGTATGCAAGTGAGAGATTCACATAGTTACATTACACACCTGGGAGTGTGCACGCTGATCGACTGGCTTGCTCACACACACGCAAAAACACACACACCCGCCTCTCTTTACTGTCAGTGTCCTATGAGACTATTTGGCATGCTACCCTCTTTATAGCTCCCCTCAACCAGCATTTGATGGTCACTTTAACAGGCATCATCTAATATTTATTGACCTGCTCCGCTGAGGGTTTAATGCTGGCCGTTGGGTCTGTGCTGTGGTTAACCTCTCTGAGCTTAGCGTAGCACGGCGCTTTAACAGCATGAAAACCTCATTTCTCTGACTTCTTGAGGTTTTCTCACGCTGCGAGCTCGCTGGGAAGCTCTCCTTTCAGTCACGGTGTGAAAGGATGCCGCATGTTCCCCGCAGCTCCCAGAGCTTTGCATCTCAATTGTTAATTTTAAAAGAACATTTTGACTTTTAGTGTAAAACTGTGCTTCCGTAGCCACTGCTGGTGTTTCAGCATCACGTTAACCTCACTTTCAGGGGGATTCTGGTGCCCTTTATTTGTGATTACTATGGACAAGGGAGAGCTGCTTCAGTGTTATGTAAAACCTGCTGTAAATGTGACATTTACGATTAATATCATCTGTCTCATCTGTATCATTTTGCAGAATGCAACATGTCGTCTTCTCTATCTCAAGGAGCCCAACACTAAATACACTGAAGCACAATGCAGCTTATCATCAGCCATCATATTTACCTGTGTAAATTGTCTGTATGTGCTGAGGGTACAAGGTGACAATAGAGATCTCATCTGTTATTGTTTTTGTATTGTTAAGTCATTTTCAACATATCTGTGCTAAAAGGATGCCAGAAAGGACAAACTTGATTCAAATCAGGTATCAGACACATTGAAAACCTGGCTCTATTTGATAAGACTCATTCAGGACCTGCAGCCACAAATATTTAAATCGTCCAGTGAAGAGAAGAACGAAGTCTTTGTCACTTCATGTTTATAATATCATGTCTTGGTTTGACCAGTGAACCAGCTCAGTCAACCAACCACGCTGTTAGTGCCACTGAACCTCTAAAGTGAGATGAATCGAGAAATATTTTTAGGATACTACATTTGTAGATGGATCTTTGGGCTGTGGGCAGAGTCAGGTCAGATTTTTAAGTGTTCTTAAAAGGTAATAAATAATTCATGTCACCTGTCTAGCGGTGTGTGCAGTCGAAGGGCACCAAACTGCACCGAGCGACTTGTTCTCTTCTATGAATCAGATTCTGGCTCAGGACACGTCCAGAGTTGCCCTCTTGTCTGAGTATTCAAGGAAGAAAAATGTTTCTGTTTATCCATGATGTGAATGTTTACCCTGTCACACTGAGCATCCTACCACAGCCAATCACAGGTTCCTCTGCCATTATCCTGCCTGTCACTTTCCACAGTACACAATTATTGAGCTAAATCAGCGAAGTACTTTGTGCTGTGTGTGTTTGTATGTGGGGTGGGGAAGGTTGGTGTGTGTGTTTGCGTGTTCTTGAGTGCTTCCCTAGCGAGCCGCCTAAGACACGGCAGCCCCAGCTCTGCTTCTGGTAATTGGATGTGACCTCACAACTTGACCAGCAACAATAATTGCATGCGCAAACACACACACACACACACACATATATTCACGCACACACCAATCGCGAGGGATTTTACGCCACTGGAATACAATTACAGCCCAATAACAGACGGCCACAAAAGAAGGATTAGTGTTGGAACTGGCAACCTTCATCTGTCTACATGGTCATTACAGACAGATCTGGCAACCTCAAGGCTTTAACCCCCAGTGCAACTTGGGAGGGGGGTTTCTGGTGTGTGTGTGTGTGTGTGTGTGTGACTTAAGTTTACTGTGCCTAATTTTATTTGTTGCCTTCATGGGAGTTTTGTTGTTAAGTAGATTGCTCACAGGAAGTACTCTCCAAATTCAGCTCACACTTACCTTACATATATTTGAAACCAACACTAATTATAATGCTATTGATCGATCTTACTCCTCCTCATTTAGTTGTTTCAGGTTATGTGAACAAACACAATTTGGGTATCTTTGAACCGCCTGCTGTTCCCTTTCATTCAGGTCTACATAGTATTTGCAAAAGGTTCCAGCAGAGCGGAGTGTAAATACAGGCCTGTGGTGATTAATCATAATTTTCTCAGTCATTTTAGTCCTCTTATAGCTTTTATGGAAAACTGCCCACAAAATGGAGAGGCAAGTCCATACAGCCTCTCTGATGTTCAGAGTGCGAGGTCTGGAGATGCAGCACTACACTGTAAATATGAGGGCAGCAGCAGTTGGTGTTCTTTTAACAAAATAAAACTAAATACATAATGTAAACATTAACCAAATTACAGTCAAACATGTGTTCAGTAAACACTAAATAAAATGGGTTTCATTATTAATTTCATTACTTCAGTTGTGACAAATTGATTGATTGAAATGCTTCTGGTCACTATTTAAATAGTATCATTTGACCTCTGAATATGGCTAAGTATAACATTTTAGATTTATAGTATTGTGTCTTATGTTTCTTCATGGACATTTTTAATTGTACCCAAGTTTGCTGCAAAGAAATCAATCAGACTCTTTAAGAAAAAAAAGTGTGAGGCCCTCACACACACTAGCAATTTACTGATTAACTCATGCTTACTTTAAATCTGTCCCAGACTTCCCTCGTTTTGATCTCCATGTCCTTCTCTTTCTTCCTCTTTCTCCTGCAGTCAAAGAGGGCAAGAATCTGGTTCCTATGGACCCCAATGGTCTGTCAGACCCCTACGTGAAGCTTAAACTGATCCCAGATCCCCGAAGTGAGAGTAAACAGAAGACCAAGACCATAAAGTGCTGCCTCAACCCCGTCTGGAATGAGACCTTTAAATTGTAAGTCTTTATTACGCCATGTATGCTGGCTTCTTATTTTATCTTCCTGTCCCTCTTTCCCTTCCCTCTCCTCTTCCTTCGTTCAGTCTTTTCCTCATTTTATCTCGTGTTTCTTCTCTTTCATCTCTGTGCTGTGTTTTAAGAGCATCACATTATGCTCGCCTTTCCAAGCATGTGCAACCCCTGGCGCTCAGATAAAAACATCTGGCTCCTTCTATTCATAAAATCTTGCTTTTGGGGTTATTTCCTGCAGTCGGCTCCAATTACATTCTTAATAAGCTACATCGCAGTTTGTGTGGAAGAAGACTGAAATTTGCATTTTCAGGCATCTTGGTGCAGATGTTCATTTCGAAAGGCATTTTTTTGCTGTGCCTATCCCACAAATAAGAGGTGATAGAAGAGTTTTAATAAAATGCCTTAAATATATGTGATCTAAATGTAACACACAGGCTAAATAGGACACTTACATAGCAACTACTATATTATTGTATTTGGAAATTAGGGCACAAATTGTAATGGCAAGAATGGGTATTATTTATCCCAACACCATTGTCAAGTGGCTTTACAAGTAAGAAAAATGCAGAAAACACCCACAGGTGTCAATGTCAGCTGTCACCCAATTGTTGTTTGTCTTTGTTTCTCTCACAGCCACCTGAAGGAGTACGACAAGGATCGCCGCCTGTCGGTGGAGATATGGGACTGGGACCTGACCAGCCGCAACGACTTCATGGGATCGCTGTCCTTCGGCATCTCGGAGCTCCAGAAACAAGGAGTGGATGGATGGTGAGATGAAAGGAAGGGTGTGCGGATGGATGAATGGATGGGTGGGTAGAGGAGGGGGTGGAGGGATAAGAGGCAGAGAAACAGCCCAGGTAGAGGAGGAGGGAGAGTGAAGGTGACCTTGTTCATTACTGCACTGTTGGAGAAATACTTTAGTTGGAGCTCCTCTTTTTTTCATTCTGGTGCTACTCAGTGCCAAAGCATCTCTCCCCCTGTCTCTTCATCTCTTCTTCTTTATCTCTCCAGCGTCGTCCCTCCCTCCCCTCTCTAGCTCAGTCTCTATATCTCTCTATCTCCCTCTCTTGCTCTCTTTTCGCTGACGCTGCCCTGTCAGGGTTTTTAATGAGATGCCAGCGTTTGAGGTGGAGGTGGAGAGATGCCATTAAAAAGCTGATATTCACAGTAGAGAGAACCAGCCCATGTGTGTTTTTCTCCTTCTATGTGCAGCTCCAAAGCCTCACACCTGCCGGCACCAGAGGCCGGGAGGGTGCTGTATGTTCTTACTCGCCATGGGAAGAGTTGAGCCTGCGACATAATGTTACTTTGCTGATGCGTATAAAATTTGAAGTTGTTTTACTTCAACACAATATAGCACAGTGTTCATTACAAGATAAGGGTCATTCATTTTCATAAGAGCCAGCAGATTGCATTTAAAACTGAACAATTCATCACCTGTCTAAAGAAACAACTGCAGCCTGTAGTTATTCATCTTCTTTCATTCCTATAGCCAACAGTGTCACATGTACTATTATAATATTTAGTATTAAATTATTATTATAGTTATTATTTAATGATATAATATTTAATGATAACAGTAATAATACAGCAGAAAATTATTTTGCAATAATATTGATATATATAATTAAAATAATATATAATGTGAAACACATCATGTCAGAAGTTAATGAAACAGTTGTCCCCGTGAACTAATAAGTTGAATAAGTAATAATAAAACTAATGAAAAAATCCTGGTTTCATGCTTTCATCAAAAACCAAACCGGTTTAGATGTAAAAGTCAAAATGTTGGATCGAGTCTCAGGTAGGGAGGTAGTTGTGAGCAGCTGTATAAAACTATTGGAAAGCTGAGATCCGTATCACATCATAAACACCCATCACAATGTTATTTACTATAAATATAGTGGTAATGCCGTAAGGCAAAAAGTTGTAGCAACAGTTGTAATGAAGCCAATCTGAGAAATTATAACGTATTGATTTAGTGAAATGAGAAGCACCTCACCACTGTGTTTTGGGCCCATCTCTGTCAGGCTCTGCTAGATCACCATGAAGGAGGGTGAATTTCAAAATAATCAGCTGATTATTCTTCTGGACTTTAAATCGGTGCACTAACTGTCAGCAGCTTCAGCTAATGGCAGCAGTTAAACGCTTAAATTGTATAAACTAATTTGGGATTGATTTGACTGGAAATATTCTCTCTCCTCAGGTTTAAGCTGCTCTCCCAGGAAGAAGGCGAGTACTTCAATGTTCCCGTCGCTCCAGAGGGGGAGGAGGGCAACGAGGAGCTACGGCAGAAATTTGAGGTGTGTGTTGTGTTGTGTTTTTCTGTGGAAACGGTCATAAACGCATGCCTGTGTGTGAATGTGGTTCACTTTTGAGTGTGTGTGTCTGTGCACTATGCATCTGTGTGTGTCTGAGTGAGAGCCTCTCTGGGAGAGCTGTTAGCAGTTGGCAGGCACACTTATAGTACCATCCGGTCTGGCACACTGCGGGACCAGACGTGTGTGTGTGTGTGTGTGTGTGTGTGTGTGTG
>JAOXYL010000045.1:14699753-14710817 GCA_028564955.1 Terapon puta
ACCTCGACTGCTCCTCTGTGTGTGTGTGTGGGTGTGTGTGTGTGTGTGTGTGTGTGTGTGTGTGTGTGTGTGTGTGTCAGAACAGATGGAGACAGATAGAGCCTTTTATCCATTGATGAGTCGAGAACCGTATGTGTTGCACCACTCGCACACACAGGCAAACACACACAACACACACAGGGAGCGGCAGAGTACTTGAATGCTTCACTCTGACCATTTTCGAGACGAGGCAGCGCTTAAATTACTGCACAGGACAGAAGAAGTGCAGAGAGCCTCAGTGTGGATCAGCAATTTAAGATACGATAGGATAAGATGTACTCATCCAGGCATTTTGTTAACGCTAACACCGTTTTTAAATTTAAGCACAGCTTAACAAAGTGGAGAATAAGATTATAATTAGATTAGATTCTAAGATTCTAATAGTTTTCTGGGACAGAGAGAGGACGAGAGCGTGACAGGGTCAATGCAAAGAATTTGGTGAATAGGGGAGAGAGAGAGGGAAGTGGTGACAGACATAAATGGAGAGTCAGAGACGCAGGGCAGATTTATAAAGGTGAAGTAGAAATGAATTTTAGAGAAAAGAGAGACGGTACGAAAAGTTTCATTGAGTAGGCGAGAGTGGTTGAAGGACAGAAACAAGGGAAGTGGTGACAGTCGTGATTGAATAGAGTGGCAGACTCACAGGGAGGCCATATTTGTTATGGAAAGTGTAAAGTGCCTGCACAGAATAAATGAAATAGACTGAGGGAAAAGGCAAAAACCTTTCCCCCTTTTTAACATATTTATCTCCTCCACTCCTGTCTAACATTAATCTTTCTTCTTGTTATGTTCAAATGCCTCAACTTTGAAATCAGAGACTCTGAACGTTTAGGGGGTATTTTCAAGTTTTAAGGCCTTTTTGATTTTTTTATTAGACCCATGCTGTTGAGATTCTTAAATGTTTTTATTTTTCCACTTTTATTACCATTTTTTTTCAAAATGTGATTTATTTACTTTATGAAGAATTCAAATGTGTCTGGCTGTGATTGTGTCTGTGTGTTTCTGTCTAAAATGTCAACGTGAAGTCAAGCTTCTCATATATTTTGTTCATTGTAGTGTGTAGTGGCAGACACAGATGGGACAAGCTTGCCGTTGCATTTTTGAGCATTTCACTGTCAGACATCTTTTTACTAACTGCATAGAATCAGCATATTTAGCATATTTAATACGACTTTGGTCCAAATAATCAGTAGCTTGTATGACAAATGTGTGTTTCTCAAAATGTTGAAGCTTTTTTATCCTTCCCCCACCCATTTCTTGGCACACTGAAGAGATGAATGTTGAATGATTTTTCCTTCAAGGACTTTTCCTCACAACTGTCAATATGTAAATTGTTGAGAGCTTGAGCTTTCATAAACTGTACAAAACCAATCCAATGGCCCATTAAGTAAAATGTGGAGTCACTGTAATGTCTGCAAATCTGTTGTGTAGCTCATTTCTCTCTGTATGAATTACTATAGTATTTCATTTTACTGCTAAAAAGAAAATGCTACAAGTTTTAAAAATGTATTGTTCAAATCTAAGAACCAATGGGACAAACGTCACCGGGATAAATCTTGACTTCAACAAATACTTTTGAAAGTTCCTGTATCATCAGCTGCCCCAAACTTTTTTAATGCTAGTATGCTTGAATATGTTATATATGATGTTTATTCGTACTATCAGCCTGTGGTCTCTCTGAATGTTTGAGGTCATATCTAATAAAGTCCCTTCTTTTCTCTTTCTCTCATCCAGAGAGCTAAGATCGGTCCAGGCAAGAACACAGAGGGCAAGTCGGCCAACGCCGCCCGGTTCGACTCCAATGGCAACCAAGATCGCATGAAGCTGGCTGATTTTAACTTCCTGATGGTGCTCGGCAAAGGAAGCTTCGGCAAGGTGAGGCCACAGTATTGAAGTGTGTCCACGTCTTCTTCTGTGTGTCAGTGGTGCATATCTTATTGGGCTGCCCATGATTACCATTACCAACCCACACGTGCAGACACAGCACTGTATACACACTTAGAAGATGAAAGTCCACCAAACAGCAGAAGTATTGTAACAATAGCCCAAGAAGAAAATAATTCACTGAGTAATGTGAGTTTAACTGCAATGTCTATTTAAACTTTGCCAACATTTGCAACCAAAGGCTACTGGTCATACCAGCCCTTGTGAGGCCATATCTACAAAATCTTTTTGTATTGAATTGGATAAAGGTGCATTTTGTTCTTTCTGAAGTACTTTTTCAGTTGGAAGGAACGTTTTAAACTTCTTTTAAAAGCTATGGCCTTGCTTTAAGATCACAAAACAAACAACCTGCAGAGGCAATGTGCTCTGTGAGTTTCTCTTCAAAGCTTGCCAGCATTGTTGTCATATTTTAAGAGTCTGCTGCTGACCTCATTCACATGCTGATGGGCATTAATCTTCAAGGACACACACACATAGTGCTCAAAGATTATGTTAGATGCGTGGCAGACACAATCAATGAAAGTATATGGAGCTCCAGTCGTGTGCAATGATGAACACACCTGTGAGCGGCAGTGTGTGTTTGTCCGAGCATCACGGCACACACACACAGAGCTTAAAGGAAAGAAAAGACGGGCGAAGAGAAGATAGAGATGGAAGGAATTAAAGGAGATGAAGCACAGGTAGACAGAGATGGATGAAGGGAATGCGACGAAGAGGATGACGTGACAAGTAGAGGGAGAGTGATGAAAGGAGAGCGAGACAGAGATGTGAGAGCATGGCGGCGAGGTTGACATGAATGAATTGAGAGTGAGGTGAAAACGTCAGACTGAATGAAAAGACGGAGAGCGAGAAAGGAGGGGGGAGGACATTGGAGAGGAACGACTGACATGAATGAATGAAAATCAAGGCGAGAAACGGAAAGAATGGGAAGATGTGGTGAGAGAGTTGGGGAGCGAGAGAGAAAATTGGGTAAACGACTGGTAGAGCAGCAGCAGGAAGAGAGAGAGAGAGAGAGAGAGAGAAAGTGAACGACAGAGGCAGAGAGAGAAAAAGAGAGAGACCATTGTCTGTGTACCAGACCTGTATGCTGGCTGCCTGTTTCCATGGTAACAGGCATTTAAAGCAACACTGATGCGTCAATGTGGAGAGACTGAGCCGAGGGTCGATCATTACTGGAATACCCGACACGCACATGCATGCACGCACACACACAGATGCCTAAAACAGACACAGACACAGACACAGACACACGTGAGTACACACCTTCAGTAGACAAACACACACACACACACACATAAAGCCTTTCGTGTACACGCATTTCTCATTTTGGCCTCTACCATGTGTACGACACACACCAGGACATTTTGTTACCCAAGCTCAGAGTGTTTAGAAAAAGAAACACACGGTATACACAGTTTTTTTAGATGCACACACAGAACCACATGCACAAGCAGGCGTTCACGTGATGTGTGTGTCATTTTAATGGTTCCTTTGTGTGTGTGTGTGTGTGTGTGTGTGTGTGTGTGTGTGGGAGGCTGGTACCTTCATATCTACTCTCTGTGCCTCAGTGTCTGAGGACATCTGCATCACAATACTGCTGCTAACAATTCTGCGTGCACACACTCACAGTCTGATAATAACACACACACACTCATATCTCATGAGCCTGTGCTTCAGTCTGATCTGCAGTGTCATGTCCCTACACACACTCACACACCAAACAGGAATACACGTATAAGCATGCATGTATGATGCTGCAGTTATTTGGTGACAGTGTCACACATGTCACAGTCTGAATTACAGTGAAGTCTCAGCAACGCTCAAACCCAGAGCTCACTCACAGTGAGTGAACCAATCAGTAATCAGGCAATAGTGAGCAGAAAACCAGAAATGGGCATATATTTAGTGTAAATTACAGACAGGCTCTTTTTAACTTTTTTTCTAAATGAGTCTATTATGACACACAAGAAACATGTCCTCCAAACCAGGACTCAGTGAACAATGAATGTACCGCAGACAGACTGAATCAAATTATACAGTACGCGTGCACCATTGCTGTTCCTCCCATTGTTACGTTGTCAGAGTTTCAGAACAGAAAAGATGCTGACTTCCTCACAGCCTGACGTTGTCTCTCATAATGAATCAACAAACAGCAGGTTGAAAGATGAAACCACAATTATTTTAAATCAACCACAGCATCAATGTTGCTGCTCAACTTTAACGTCCCTGAAAGGCCTTAATGAGCACTTGGCTTTTTTGGCCTTTTTTTTTGACAAACACAAGACTTTTATTTATGTTCTTGCTTGTTTTTACACATTTAAAAACAGCAGGCCTCTGTGTCACTACTTTTACTGCCATCAATCAAATCAAATCAAATCCCACCCATAGAGCCCAGATGATGCAGATTAGCTGAGTTTTAATATAAATAATAACAGTGGGAGTTTTTTAAGAGTTTTGATTCAGATTTTTGCTTTTGTACTGATGACGTTTTAATATTGTAGATAAATACTTTAGAACAAACTTTTCAGTTGCTTTAGTTCGCATGGTCTCACGATAATCATTGTGATCTGCAGTTTTTGCTCTTACAAGGTCAGATGAGACGCACATGGCTCAGCACATTGAAATACATTGTGGACATGAAAAAGAAGTCCCACCGTGTCCCACTATGACAGTATGTGTGGGGTGAGAGAGGAATTACACACTGCCTCTGTGGATATGATTGGACAATATAAATGTGATATATGACAGTTTAGAATAATACAACACGGCCCACTGTAATACAACATAGTGCCGTATCATGCGGTGCAGCAGAGTGTGGTTTCATTAGTTTTTCTCTGGGTAAATTCACTCAGCAAGGTCAGCAGAGAAAACATGGTGGCATCATTTACGACATACAGCATGACAGTTAATATCCTGAGGACTGCTTTTCTTTCGAATGACCCTGAACAACTTTCTTGGATAAAAAGGGCGTTGCTGGTAGTGACAAACAGCACGATTCATAGCAGAGCAGCCAGTTTATGAATGACAAAATGACCTTGAGCTTTGATGAAATCATGAATTGTAGCTCCGTAGTAAAATGCACCAGAGTAACGGCCTGAAATGACATGCAAAAGGTAAAATATTGAATGAAAACAACATGTGCTTGTCTCCCTACATGTGTCATCAGAGGTGTTGTGTAATGAGCCAAATAATGTCACCAGTTTGTGTCCCATGCATCTTTAATCTGCAGAGGCGTTTTTGATTTTGGATGAAACCCTGTGGTTTTATGTCTTCTCTCTTGTGTTGGTCTTGTCCTTGTGGTTGCATAAAATGAGCTTTGGGCCAGATGGTGTCCTTCCTCTCTGTTTCAACTTTATGGAGTTGGTATTTACATAGAGTCACACTGCCACCATATGGGATAAGTCCACGCATACACACACACACACACACACACACACACACTTTCTCCAACTTCAACAAATATCTAAACTGCAGTGCTGAGGATTGAAATGCACATTCTTGAACTGTGGCTGCCCTCTATGCAAACGCACATTTACACCCTCATTTACACATACATACACCTGCATGTGTTAGTCCATCTGTGCTGCACTCCCTGTAGTACCCCAAACCCAATAACCCCTCTACATTATCATGCCTGAATATTTATAAGGCAAAGTTTTTGATCTCTTAGGGGGGGGAAAATTATGAAGTGGACATAAGGTCACTCTTATTGCTTTATTCTTGGCGGTTTTGAAAAGAATAATGAGTGTGATGTGTTTTCCATTTACATCATTAAGCTAGCATTCATCTGCGCCAATGTGTAACGTTTCTTTTTAAGATCTAGTCTATCTTGCTTGTGCAGAGGAATGGTATATTAAATACATCAAGAACTCAAACTCGGCTTAACTTGTGCATTTAAACAGATGAAAAATGTTCAAGTCACTCAGCTCACTCTGTTTTATGCAAATTAACATTAGAAAGTTAAAAAAAGGTTTTAATATGAAATACGATTGGATGAAAGTTCCTTTGTCGAGGTCCCAAAACTCAATTAGCCTTGTGGGAACTACAAACACGCCATGCTAGCCATGTAATGTAAAGCTCAGCCATTTTTCCTCCACATTCTTCACTGCCTTGTTTTAAGATAAAACGTCTTTTATTAGTTCAAGAGTGATAGGAAAAGGAAGTCTGTGCAGTGGGTCGACTAGTTTCAGAAGAGTGGTCTCACATGTGGAAAAGAGGCTTTATCTATACTGATAATTTACACAAGTTACAACTTTTCTCAGTTTCTGGAAATTGCCCTGGGTCTCCTCTGTGTCCTGCTGAAACTGAAAGTTTATGGAGAAGTTTTTGCCGCAAGCTTACTATCACAGAAACAGTTGTTTGAAACAGACATTGGGAAACTATGATTAGCTTGACATAATAAACATTAATCTGACATTTTAACATCAAAATTTAGATTCTGACAGAACCACATTGTTTGTTGTTGATTCAGATTTCCCCCATGTTCTTTGAACACCTGAAACTAATCAGTAATACTATTTTTTTTGTGTGTGTGTGCCGTCAGACAGTATATCGATCATTTCCTGAAAGAACCGTGTGTATTGCTAAAAAATGAACTGCAATGTAATAGTTCAACATTTTGAAAAATAAATGTTTTCTGGCTGGGAGTCAGACAAGATGGATATCACCGTCATCTGTCCGTCCAATACAAGGTTACACCAGCAGGCGGCTGGCTTAGCTTAGGGAAAAGACATAAAAAGGAAACAGCTAACCCTTAGTCCAAAGGTGGCAAAATTGCAAACTACAAGTACTTACAAAGCTCACAAATTCACCCCTTAAATGTATTTTAAAAAATCTCCTGGAAATTATTGGTGCTGCTTCAAGTCATTCCCTGTCATCAGCCTAACGCTGAGTAGCAGATATAAAAGTGTTGTCTGTCCTCTTCTAGCTCAAAAAAGCAAAAGAAAATGTCCAAATTTTGTTTTAAAGCTTATTTAAGGTAAAGGTTTGCTTCAAACGCAAAGCGCAGGCACCTCCAGCAGCTCCACCTGCTTGTAAAAATGAGATGAACTTTAGTGGCCTAGTCACAAAACTGCTTCAACTTTTATGAGATGACCTGCGAGCTGAGGCTTGACCCACATTTTGCCTGCTATTTGCAGCAGCTTCTGCACTCTTCAGGAAATAAGATATGAGGGCAGGAGAGGAGAGAGGAAGAGGAAAGTGGGAAAGGGAGAAATTGAGAAACACGAGAGAAGAAACGGTGATGAAAAAGGAGAGGAGAACAGGATACAGTAAACAAAAGAGCTGAGAGAGGAAGACGAGACAGAAACGTTTACTCCCTCCGTTTGAGCGAGTGTAAGCAGCATGAGTCTGACCTTGGATACAAGATATTTAAACTGCACAGTACACATACTCTCTCTCTCACACACACACACACACACACTCTCTCTCTCTCTCTCTCTTTCAAACACACACACACACACCAGCACAGTGGTATTTCATAGAGGTTTCTTGGTATCTGTGCGGTCGACCTCCACAGAAAGATTACATATGAAACCACCACCACTCTTCTTCCTTTGCTCCTCTTTGGTGAAGTGGTGGCAGAACAGAGCTGTATGGCATCAAGATTGTGGAGAGTCAATTAGGTCTCTACACACTGTGTGCGCCTGGCCTGAAATCTTGTGTGAAACTATGGAACATGTGCCAAATGGACTATTTAGCTTTGGCTAAAGATGGCTCTCCTCTCAAATGTTTGGACCAAAGTGACCATCTGCCATCCTTGGTTAATGTTTGCAAAGATCACTTGTGGCCACTGATGATCAATTGTTCACGTTGTAATACTTCCAGATTTAAGGATTTTGGTCAGCCTGCTAATAAAGCTAAAGTTAGCTCCTGAGTCGATTGAACGTTGTCCCAGCTGCCTGCTTACTGTTTCCATCTTATTTTACATAGCTTGTAACCCTGTCAATTTGTAAGTTGTAGGTATACAGTCGTTGTTGAGCAAAGGGTTTAGAGACCAGTGAGTTCTCATAATGTGGCCTCCACTAAAACTAATGTCAATCAGCAAACCTGACAGAGTAAGCATGAAATGACACAAAGAAAGGCAGAAACAATATTGTGAGCTCCATCTTTGTAAACAAAAAGATGCCAAAACGTACTTTTTATTTTGCTGCATTTCCAAATGAGGGGAAGGACAAAGGAATGATGCAAGTTGATGTCACGTCTGCTTGCATTTCTGTTATGTACATCTTAGCGCTGTGATTCACCGGGCATTTATCTCACAATTTGACATGCCTCAGACTTGACATTGTGCAGTCAGATTGCAAACAAGATTTGTTTAGATCTATCTTGAACAGAATAACCTGCATTCACACCAGGCAGGAGCCTCTCATCACCTAGTTGCCCTCCACCCTTCTCCTTTACGTTCTCCCTATTTGCCCTCTCCTCAGATGACTTCTTGAAAGATGATGAATCAGTTTTCTCTCTCCTTCCCTCCTGTCCTTAGTCTCTTTATTTCTGCTTTGACTGTCTAACCCAAAACAGTCAGCGAAGCTTTCCTCTAACACTCCACTCCGTCATCTCTACCCTTTTTAGTACCTCCTCTGTCTCTTCAGCTGCCTCCCGCATCACGCTCCCATCCTCGCCCTCTTTCTCCCCCTTCCTTTTCTTCCATGCTCCTTCCTTTCTTTCAAGGTGGCGTTGGCACAAAGGTGTGACAGGAGCTGTGTGCCATAAGGATTTTGAATATTGATGAATTTCTTCCTTGCATTTCCCATCTATCTCTCTCTAGGTGATGCTGGCGGAGCGTAAAGGGACAGATGACCTGTACGCTGTGAAGATCTTGAAGAAGGATGTTGTGATCCAGGACGATGACGTGGAGTGCACCATGGTGGAGAAGAGAGTGTTAGCGTTGTCTGGAAAGCCCCCGTTCCTAACACAGCTGCACTCCACCTTCCAGAGCATGGTGGGTGGTCTGTTTTCACAACGATTGACTGAGAGTGTATAAAATGTTTCATAAATACATATTAACAACCACACTGCCACTACTGTCTTGAAATCAAGTTGATGTCATGTCCATTATCTCTCAGTTACATTTGAGGCTTTAGCATCTAGCATCTCTAAACTTTGCTGATTGACTGAGTGTAATAGTGTACTCGTTTGAGCTGTACAAAAAAGAGTAAAGAGTAAAAACAACACTTTGTGATTCTGCGAAGGGTTACATACATATATGGATTAAACAAACACATACACATACATTAACATGTTCATTTGCAAGATTTACGCAGGTAAATGTTGTTACCTTGGGACGGAGTGAGACCAGCTGTTTGATTCCTGTATTTATAATAAGCTAATTTAAGCTGCTGCTTTTTTTATAGTGGACAGGTATGAGAAGGTGTTGATCTTCTCATCTATCTCTCATCTACTGTTGCATCTACTTCATTTATATCAATGAGGGTAGCATAATGCACATATAATGCACTACAGCTCAACATCACCACAAGCTGTTGCCTTCACAATGACCATATAATTGGATATGATGAATAATCACTAAAATAGTAGGGAGGACTGCATGATCTCTCCTAGCTATATATAAGATATTAGATGCTTCCTTGCTCATTTTTACACACCTGCCGCAGCCAAACATGCACAAAATGTAATAGTATCACACTTTTACTGCAAACAGTTCACAGTATTCCTAGAAAAGAACCAGTTTCACAAAATGATACAGGTAGCAGATGTCAGCTTCTACTTTATTTTAGAGTTTTATTTGAGACTCTATAAGTGGTTAATGAGAAAGTGTTTGCTGGTTTGCTGGAAAATCACTGGAAACCAGAAAAATGTTCTTTGCAAACTGAACTGACCCCTCGTAGGCCCCCACACCTTCGCATTACATCTGATCTGAAGGGAGCGGCGGCGCGGAGTCCTGCTGAAGGGCAGAGCTGCTCTGCTGGTGAGCGCTGTGGTCTGAACAGCAGCCACCCTGCCTGCTGTCACCAGCTCACAGCTGGAATACACAGGCGGGATTCATATTTGATTCATGCTCATCTTCTGACGTATAATCCACATTACACTAAAGATGAGTCAACAGAGGGGTAAATATAGCTCACTGGTTTCATACTTAACACTGAGTACATGTCATTTACATTCATGCGCTACATAAACACACTCATCTGTACACATTTCCATCGATTAATGAGCATAATGAGTTGGGGATCCATTTGAGGTTGTGGTTAAAGGCTGTACAAATAAAGCTGACCTGGCCTACACACATACACAGACAAACCATGAGTGAGTTAATCCTCCTAAGCGCTAATTCTCTGACCAGAGGAGGGCTTTTGTACATATGGGACTTTGCAGGCCGTTATAACATACACAGACACTCTCTAACACACACGCACAAAAGCAATTATAACATGGATGCATACACATACATTCTATATATGCTGCACACATTTTAATCACACATATAGACACATGGAGCACATATTGCATACGGAAAACATCTTACATCCACATAACACATCTTACAAACATACACACACACTAAAGGCCCCAACATGCCATAATAATTTCTCCAAACACACACATGGCCACATACCAAATCCCTTCACACTCCCTCACATACTGTACCTTATCGGCAATTTCCGTATATAATAGAGGGGAATTAGCTCTTAAATTGAAGTTGCTGCGTTCCCTCAGTTGAAGGCTGATTGGACACACAGACGACGACCCAATCACCTCTTTCTCTCCATCTTCTTCCTCTTTCTCAGTCTTTTATCTCTCCTTTTTTGCTATATCTCTATTTTAATCTTCTCTCAATTGACCCTTCACTCTCCGATCAATCCCTTTCTCTCCACTGTATCTCACCCTCTTCTTCTCTCCATCATTCCCATTTCTCTGTGACCTCTCACCTGCTTTGTGAATTTGAACCTCTCTCACTGTCTGCCCCTCTGTCTCTCCGCAGGACCGTTTGTATTTTGTCATGGAGTACATAAACGGAGGAGATCTCATGTATCAGATTCAGCAGGTCGGCAAGTTCAAAGAGCCCCATGCTGTGTGAGTACACGCACACACACACACACACACACACACACACACACA
>JAOXYL010000045.1:14728493-14746046 GCA_028564955.1 Terapon puta
TGTGTATTTTTGGTAAATAACTGTGTGCACACTCTCCGGCAGTGCACACAGCACATTTACAAGGTTTTGGAAACACAAACATACAGGCACACACACCTACATGCGTGTGCTTTTGTATTTCCGATTGGATAAACAGTCTTATCTGCGGGTTCTTAGTTGAGTGACATTTAGTTTGACAGTTTATCGATTAGCGACATGAGTGAGTCAAATTTCATAGAACATTTCTTCCGGATATGATAATCAAAGCATATGCAGGCATATTACACTGTCTTCAAGCTGTAGCGAGAGACAGACACCCTCCAATCAGAATCTTGTTTAAAGGCCTTGCACAGTTGATTTTAACTGAACAAGTCCCTTGTTGCTGCTGCTGCTGCTTCCAAAACAATATTGTTCTTGTGTTCTTGCAGGTTAGAGCTGGTTAGTGTTAGTACTATAAACAAGATGAGGAAAAATCAGGCTGCTGTTTTGTGATTCTGATATTTTTCTGCTTCACAATACACACTTTCACTTTCACAATGGGGACTGCTGATGTGTGATGCAAAATATAACATAATTTGGCAGGATTTTCTGGAGCATAAACTTCATACAATAAGATTGGAGGCGATAACATTACCCCTCTAGCAGCCATCATAATCCATCCATCAAAAATAGTTATGACTACTACTAACTAATTACTACAGTAGTAAGATATTTAAGTGCAAACATACACTTTTGAATTCACTCTGCACTCTTTTTTTATTTTTATTTTGAAAAGACTCGAAAAACAACTTGCTCCAAACACTTGACTGACTGCTCCCCCACCCTCTCTCTTTTATTTGAGGGAGTTTGGTGTATTTTAATGATGTTTAGCTGCACAGCAAGCAGTTGCGCTTGACTGCAGATTGACAAGGTTCATTCAAACTAAATCCAGAGTTGGCAAAACTACCACTCTGATAATGTAATCTGGAAAGCAAATCACACCCGCACCCGTACAAGTGTGATGCACCAGTACCAGTCTGGTGGATATCATGACCAGGAACATGAGGTGGATCTGGGCCAGCTGTGGCAGGTGTGTCCCTGTGGATGGAGGGAGCTCCTGTCAGGCGATGGGAGAGCTGGCAGATGAAGGTAGGAGACGCAACACTGGTTTGTGGTTCCTGTGATCTTGAAAGCTATCCTGTCCCTCCCTCTCTCTCTGTTTCTCTCGCTCGCTCTCTCGTTGCTGTTTCTGACCCCACCTTCCTCTGCCCCGCTCTTGTCAAACAGGAGAAGCAGCCATCGTTATGATGTACAAACTTGTATCGACCTTCTACTTTCAGAGGTGTTGGAGCAACGTTAAAACCGTCTATTCCACTTTTGTACCCGTCTCTTCCTCTCTTCACCTCTCTCACTTCCTCGTGCTGTGACTTGGACTGTCTATTTGTGTTTTCGTGCGTAGTGTTTGAGGCTCTGACTCTCGACTCTCTGGATGTATTTGGATGTATTTATGGGTTTTGGACTCTCTCTCTCTGTGACCGCTGCTTGCCCTGTGATTTGAATATTTATGTGACCAGCTTCATCCCCTTCTCTCCCTCTCTGTTGCTCTCTTTAAGTTACTTTACCTCATGATCCCATATTAACTGTGAATCTATCATGATCTGTTACTGCACTATCACGACTTTGGTCAAGGCCTTATCAGAAGGAGCAATACACCAAGTACAGTACACTACAGTGAATTGATTCTGATGATGAGAGAAATAATACCATTAAAGGTCTATGATGAATGTGATTAAATTTTTTTCAATAATTGTACAGCATTTATTTTTAAGGTCTTAGACTGCTCTCTAAAATGTGTCCCAGATTTTTTGTTTCTCCCTACACTAAAATTGGGAACTCAAATGTGCAAGTTCAAACAAAAAAAGGAAAGGAAATGCAAAAGGCTCTATGGTAATAAATGGGTAAATGGATTTTTTTTTACTTTTAAAATCTGATTTTCACTGGGATACCTAAGTGAAGAGCAATCTGCATTCATGCCATGTCATGCCAAGGATGATGACAGAACTGTGAAAGACTCCTATATTAACAGCTGACAAGCATCCATGTCATCCTCGACAGTTAGACAGTTAGAGATTACAGAGTTAAATATAATGTGCCTTTACCAGTAATTATCATTTATACAAACAATGGACTGTGGCAGATAGATATCTGTGTTTGCTTGGCTTTCAGATATGCCCATTTGGCTACAGTAGTCTTAATTATGACTTAGAACAGTTCTTCACATGAGTTTATGAGAACGCTGTCCACGAGTTGGAAACTCGTGATTACAATCTTCACATCACCTGTCCACTCTGTTGTTTTCAGTGACATGTGATCCACTGCTCACTCTGTGCTGCACATGAAAGGGCCGGCTGTGATAATGACATTCAAATTAAAATCTGCTGTATAATTCGTAATATTCATAATTTGTAATACTTCTTTTTTCTTCTAATACGGCGCCTGTTTTGGTGCTTCTTAGTAAACCAGCTGAGCTGTATTTGCTCTTCTGAGTAGAATTCCTCATCCTGAGTGTGATAAAAATTGAAATCCATACTGCCACATTGGAGATAAGTCCCACATGGACACAATGGATTTGGCAGGTAGGACACATGTGATGAAATCTACACAGGATGAATCGTGTATGTTCGCTGAACAAGAAACACATGGATGCCCCTAACCAATCGTTTTCCATGGGTTCTAGTCAAATCACATGATAACCCACAGACACACACACACACACACACACACACACATACAGTCTCCTCACTTTCTTCTTTGGAGAACATCCTACAGGCCATATATGACATACAGCGATATGACTCCCTTATGCCACCTTTCCTCTGGTGTTTGCACTTATGCTCAGAGGTTTACAGCACCACAAGAGCATATAACATGGGTTTCCCCCAACAAGAATCGCATACCCAACCGCCTGAGTGTGTCAGCATCAGTGAATCAAATGGCAGCCGCTCTCTTTTACCGCATCTAACATGCCCCTCCCCCACTCCCCGACATACGCTCCTCTATCTTTAACACCCCGCTCGCTCTTTCTTTCCCCTATCCGTACACCCAACCAAGCCAAGCAGCGCATTAACAATGCCATGCCCCAGAGAAACCCTCCACCACGCACACACACACACAGGTTTCCCTCACCTCCTACACAAAGTCATACTCGCTGTTGCCTGTACTCCAGCCGCTCTCGTTTTTCTTTTTTTGATTCATGTCGCTTGGCGCATGTCTCAGTGTTAACTCTCGTCAGCACTGCCTTCCCTTTCACTTCATCTTTTTTGTTTTTCTTACATGTTTTTCTAGTATTCTGGTATTTGTCTTGTGCTTTATTTGGGAACAAGGTCCAAGATATCAGGCATCTTCTCTGTTCAATGCTCTGTTTCATCATAATTAGGTTCATACATTCCCTTTTTATCTCTATCTTTTATTTTACTGTCATCTGCCATCATTCATACAGGTGCTATTGTAGCATTATCAAGATTAACAAGTTTGAGACCTGAAAAACAGCATAAACAAAAGCCATCATCACGGCAAAGACAGGACGGAGATTCACCCAATTGCTTAGCACATTGAGTTTATTGTACCAACACCTTCTCTTGTCAGGTGTGTGTCTGTAGTCTTGTATCTGTCACAGTGGACAAACAGTGGCTCATTGCTGAGGTGTAAATTGTTTCTATGATCCACAGTTGTAGCATTACAGAGATAATGATTTTTTTCAATGTTCAGGTGAGAAACTCAGTGAAGTAATATTAAAGTGTTCTGGATCAAGGACAGTACTTCAGACCCACTCCAAATATTCCTGTATTGTTAGATGTTGCACTCACTGACACCACAAGAGGATGGATGGTATTCATTCTGCATTCTTATCAGTGGCGGGTCGTGCATTTGGTACCTGGGCCTTCAGTGCAGGTTTACTGACTTAATTCACCACAATGATGTTACAATTATACAAGTCATCAAATACTATACAAAAAAACGCATTATAACAAAGCCTGGTATTACAGAGGTCCTGATCAGACCTGCATCAACGTCAGTCTGAGAGATCGTGTCAAGTGTCCTGCTCTGAATGCGTTTCCTGATTTAAATTTTTTTTTTTTTTTTTTTACATTTGTTCATCATTATACAGCGGAAGGATGTTTATGAGGCACGAGAGAGGGAGGGTGCTGTTTATTCATCAGTTAGCCTGCTATTAATGAATTATGAGAATGAATACCGTTAAAACAAGAAACCCTGTTAAGAAACTCCAAACCAACTGTGCCACGTATATCAGCAGCTCAGAGTAGTAGTAGTAGTAGTAGTAGTATGTAGTACTGCACAGGTCACTGAGGACGTGCTTTGCTAGCAAAACTTGGCGGTGATAGCTTTTCTCTGAGCATCCAATCACTTCTGACGTCATTGTGGGCCAATTAGCTGCCCAGTCAAGTGAATTTGAAAGTTGATTGGTTAAAAAAACAGTTCTGTTGCTAGATAGTTTAATTAAGGCAGGCCTGCACTACTGATTCAGAAGGCCCTGGGCAGATTAGATTGCCCCTGGCAGCACATAAAGAGTGATTGGACAAAACATTGATAATCCTCAAACATGTACAGGAAACTATGCAGCCAAGAGAAATGTTACAAAAAAGAGAATAGGATATTAGAAGTAAATTAATAAAATTTCATTGAACAAATATTATAATTAGTTGTAGATATAGGTTAGTGATTCTGATAGTCTTTAGACCAGCGGAGAAGTTCTTACTGGACCTGACAGCCCACCACTGGTTTTTAAGAATCCACAGCCAGCAGTCAGTTAGCTTAGCTTAGCATAAAACAGCCAAACTGCACCGACGACCAATCTCATCATCTTCAGACAGAACAGGGAACCTGTTTCCAATCTTAACACTGAGCGCATCTAATTCTAGGCATATTTCCTAAAATGCTGAACTATTTCCACAGCCATATTGTCATTTCTTCACAGTCATCATGAGTGACTTCATTGATACAGCTGCATTAAAAAAAATCTATATGCTTACAAGCCAAAGGCAAATGGACCAATGGCCCAAATGAAGATGACATGCGTTTTAATGCAGTTGTTGCACTAAAAGGTATCTAACCCTAATGTTTTCTCTTCTCCTTTACAATCCATCCCATTTCCCATCATTCATTATAATCTCCCCTCCCTCTCCTCAATCCTCCCTACAATCACACCATCCCTCATAATCTCAAACCTGCAGAGGAACCGGAAGGACACCTGTAACTTCGACAAGGAATTCACCAAGATGCCGGTCGACTTGACGCCAACGGACAAGCTGGTCATCATGAACCTGGACCAGGACGAGTTCCTCGGCTTCTCCTACACTAACCCCGAATATGTGGCTCCGGCAAACTAACACGCATGCGATCACGCTGTCGGACTCGTGGAAAACAGGGTCTGAGAACAGATAGGAGAGCAGCACTAAAAATCTCATTATTTCACGTTTGTTCAGTGAATGTCTGCATTCATTTTTAGGATCACGCTGGGGTTTGTCCACTACTTCAGCATAAAGAAGGTATCATAACAGCAAACTTGCACAACAGACTGGATACCAAAGATTTTGAAGTATTGTATCAAAAATGCCTGAGGTGTCAGAAATGTGCTTTATATACAGGACAAAGGCATGTGTGGCTTTTTATGGGAAAATATCAATTCCGAAAGGCTATAATTGACCAATTATACACACAATGCATTACAATAATATGAGCAGCCCAGGCGCTATACACACCATGCTACCCCAGACTTGCTTGTCAGCTGGACAAATGCTCCCTTCTCTTAATTTTATGCCACAATTATAATAACAATAGACGTTGGTTTGCTCTGATTTTGGCATAAATCTGCTTAAATCCTGCAACAAAACGATTTTAAGTTTTCTGCAATGAAGTATTGTGATGCTTTCTCTAGTGTTGTTCTTACTGAATTGCATCGGTGTGACATTTGAACCCTGTGAGCCAAGTAACTAATCAATGAACTGTGACATGACGTTAACCCATGTTAAACAAATCTGAGTGGAAACAAGCCGCAGTCTCTGCCCCTGGTGTGATTTGCCTTGGAGGTTTTTTTTCCCCCCACAATAATGTTTCAAGTTTCAACAGGGGGGCGGGGGACCAAAACAAACAGGAACCGTAGCCTGCCAGTCTCTAGATTAGCAAATGTTTTTAAATAACAAATGGACCAAAATGAAAAAAGCCATTATGTTAGCTGTGTTATACATTTTAATCTCGTCTCATCATTTAAATCTGTGTAGGACTAACGATGATAACATCCTGAAGCTAACAAACTGCATTTTTATGAGTACTGTCCCAGGCCTGTTGTGCAGACTTTGCCTCCACTAGTAGCCACAACAAGCACGACGTGGAGTGTTGTGTATCAGTTCAGTTTGTGTGTCTTGACCGTTGTTGCCTGTTTGAGCCTGCCTGTGCACTGTCTTGAGCTGCGCTGTGGAAGTGCTGACACACTCTCAAACTGAACGTCTCACACTGGGCCATCACAGAGAAATATGCCTAATGAGCAAACTTCACAGCTTGTCAAACCTTTTGGTCCTTCTTTTTTCCGTTGGCTCTTGCCTTCTTCTTTCTCCATTCCCTCCCACCCCCCAATTGTCTCTCTCTTTTATTTATTTATTTTTTGTTTTGGCTCTAATCCGCACTTCTGACAAGGCCTCGCTGGGAGCCTAGTATGATGTGGTGTCACAGGGTTGGCAATGTGGCCGTCACTAGTAGAGCCTGCACGTGCGCACACACACACACACACACACACACAGATGCACACACAGTGAATGAGAAGCTGCTTTGACAACCCCCAAGTGAGTGATTCCACAAACAGCAATAATAACAACAGCTATGCTGCTTTTCCTCGATTATTTATTTTGCACTTCCTTCTCCCAACTCATCTATGTATGCACGTGTGCTGTTGGTGTGCATGTTTTGACAAATGTCCATATGCCAGAATATATGTATGTGTGTGTGTGTGTGTGTGTGTGTATGTGGTTTACAAGGCCTCACTGGATAGAGCCAATTATTTCAAATTCAGCTCAAATCCAGCAAATCTGCCTTCCAGCTTCAAACCACATTACACTTGACTATAATGCCAACTAGCTTCATGTACTGTACACACACACAAACACACACACACACACACACACACACACACACACACACACACACACACAAACAAACACACACACAGCCATACAGTCCAATCCATGACTTGGTTGGAATTATTAAGTGAAGCGTAACAAGGCAGACAATGACTGTGAAATGTTCACTCCTGGAGGCACAAGACATATACTGTAGGTCCATTACACAGGCCTAGGTTGTTTTTCCCTTCTTTAATCAGCACAAACAGTACCCTCTTGTATACTATATACAGTACATATGCATATATTGTACATATTTATATATGTGAACACACAAAGACACAGCACCCTTCATAACTCCTTCACCTTTGGGGAAATTTTACTGGATCTGACCCGCAGTCCCGTTCTATTGGATGTTGTATAATGTAAAATTTAAAGTGTCATTTCTGTGTTGGCCTTTCTCAAGCGCAGAGCTGTATATTGCTCAGGTCAAGAGTGTAAATATCTCCTAATGTTAATCACGCCTACTCTTAACATCTGCTGCTGGGAATCGCAGACCCTGAAGCATTCAACAGCACTCGACGGCTGTGTCTACCTGTGTGTTGGTGTGTGTGACTGAATGAGTGCATGCGTGTCACTCAGATAATCACTGTACAATCTGAAATAATCCTTTCTTTAGAAGTCTCTACCTTTTTTGGTGAGAGAGCTGACATGAAATGAGAGCTGCCGCATGTCGACACTGAACACACACTCCTTTCTTTCCTTGTGGAGCTCCACTCTCAGTATTTTAATAGCCAGTGTCGCAATCATCAGCCAGTTATGCGTTATGGTTACGTTTGGTGTTGCAAATTCCACATCGGGACTTTAAGGAATTATACTATGCATGCATGTGATGATCTCTCTCTCTTTCTCGTTCATATCTTGTTCCATATGATATGGATTTATTCTATATTAAGTGTTGATTGATGGACTGGTGTGTGATAATTACTTTATTAGACATTAATAGGGGTTTATGTTGCCTACTTAATGATAAAATTATGTCTCATGTCATTGGTAACTATTTATGAAACATTATACAAGGGCCATGTTCTACTTCATTTGTACATATATAAATATTTTCCAAGTCTATAGGGGTAAGAGTCTTCCATTTCCATGATTGCATTTATACATTAAGAGGTTGTGTATGTGTTTAGGAGTAAAATTATATTACAGTAGAAAATATGCAAATATGGCCAAAAAATATCAGAGGACTAGAATATAATGATAATAATATATATAAATACTTAATATGATTTTACAATGCAAAAATGCCTGTTTAACTTTTCACCCATCCACTTGTTTAACCTAAAAGTGTGCCAACACTTAAACGGTGTCCTTCCTTCTCCTCTCTTTCATGCCGACCTTTTCTTTGATCACACCTTTCCATCTGTCATCTTTTTTTTCTCTGACCTTTCCCTCTCCATCCTTCTCCCTCACTCGACTTCCTTATTGTCTTTTTCTTAGCTCATTTTCCTTTCTTTTGACCTTTACCCTTTTCAGTAGGCTTTTTTTCCCCTCTCTTCTCTTTAAGATCCCTTTCCTTTCTGTTTGTTTTTATTCAGCTGTTTCCTCTGTTTTCTTCTTTTGTCCTTTCAATCCTTTCTTTGCCATTCTCCTCTTATACTCTCTGATTTGTACCTTTATATTTTACTCTTTTCTCTTGCGATCTCAAGCCTTGCCAAGGCTGCCCAACACTGAACTTGAAATGTGATGAGCTGTTAGCACAATTAAAATTTGATGCTTGCCTGTTGAACTTATTTCTGCTTTGATTTCAGCCGGGGCTTACATGGTAAACAACAAATAGTTTAACAATAACCTGAAGGTAATTTACAGTTTCTACATGCAGACAACAGAAAAAATACTGCACAAGAAGAGTAAGAGTGTGTTTTGTGAGATAGTGTACTTATAAGAAAATGTGTATTGTGATGTTTCTGATTGTAGAATAAAAAATCATGTTTAAAGATTCAACAATGTCTTTGTGTGTTTCCAGTCAAATGTGTTTTTTAACTGACTGATGCGAATACTGGTGATTCCTGTTGGCTGAAAGTTCATGTCAGTGCTACTTCAAAATTTTTGTCATGTCAGATGTGACGACCACATGCCAGTTGATTTTTTTTCTCACTGAAAAAAGAGGACAACTGTCTGCAAGTTAATCTGAGCTTTTCAGGTCAGTTTGCTGCATAATAGCTGTGTTCAGTAACAGTAGCTCACTCTCAATGGAAGAAATAGTTTGAGTGGTGCAACCAAGGATGTATTATAAGACCTCAATACTGGATTCAAAGATGCTGCCAACACAGTCTAGTAAGACCCAAAAGGTTTCTAGCATCTGGGTCCACTTCTGTGGTATGGGAGCCACTGAATATTTGCTTCTCATCATGCCTCTTTCTTGCCACTCTGCATCATATCCAGGTCTGTATTATAGATCCATGAGTGCACGTTCGAATTGAAATAAACATTTAAACTCTGAACCAAACTGTTTAAATCTTGTGATTTTCAGTAATATGTAATGATATTTATGAAACCACAGCAAAATAACAATTCATGCAATCCACTAAGGAGAACATTCACTGGATTTTCCTTCAGGTCTTTGACAGCCGGCCTGTTTGTTCGACACAGTAAATCTGCATGTGTGCTACTTCAGGCACAGAGATTAATGGGGTACGTGTTAATGATGGGTTGTACATTGTAAAGATTTGACAGCAACTGTAGAATAAATCTTTACTATCATGCACACTTTTCAATCGGCAGCTTGCCACACTGTAATGTTGCACATTTACACACACACACACACACACACACACACACACACCTCTATATGCACATCTCATATGGCCATGCCTCTCTCATCTGCCTCTCTTATAATAATAATCAGACTTGTAATAATGACAAAATCAATGTAATCGTCTGTCACAGAGAGCATATGATAGGTTGGATCGACAGATGGAGTGAGATGGAAATTAAAACAAAAATGAGGATGTGAAGAGAAGGAGAAGGCTGTGCTGAGAAAATATGAAGCCGAAGATGGAAGAAAGATAGAAATACACCGGGTTGCTAATTTACTGCTCTTCCCCCTTCCCTGCACACTTGGCATATACCCATAGTGATATAACACTGACACACATTTGATCCATATGAGGGTACACAGGGAGAACTGTACAAATGCAAACATAATGTTCTGCTGTGCCAAGTGCTTACCTTCCCCAGAGACAATGACATTTTTCAGATAAACCTACGTCTCCCTCGCTCTCTCTCACAGACACACACACACACACACACACACACACACACATATTACATATATTATTTTCTTCAAGACTTACCATAACAAAAACCACTCCTTACCAAACCCTAAAGCTAAGGACACCCTCTCTTTTATTTTACATTAAGCCTTAAAACAAATTTTTACATAGAGTTTAATGATTTTCATTAATGGTGTCAAACCCATTTTCATGGTGGGCCACATGAGTGTTATGGTTGCCCTCAGAGAGCCAGTTGGAAAAAGGGAACTACTCTGTAAAATATTTTGTGTACAAGTATTGTACATGCATTTGCAAAATGTAAAAAATATATGCAAACACATTGCTCTGTTATTCTAACATAAATCCCTTTATTAAATTACGTCATCAGTCAAATATCAACACTTTTAAGTGAATATCAAAGATAAATGTCATCAAACTTTGTTCCAAACTTTTTTGCCACTTGAGTTTGACACCTGTGATTTACATTATGGGGACCTATCTTTTGTCCCCAGAAAGAAATTGAGTCCTCATTATGTCAGTTACACAAGCATACACACACACACACACATACACAAACTTACTTCTTACTGCTGAAGAGAGACAGCAAGTTCAGCTTTAATTCATCAATTGATTTTAGGTTTAATATTTTGCAATTAGTCCAAGCCTGCTATAAGCTACATAATGCTAAATGGCAAACTGAACATCTGCTAAGGCCTGCATTCCCGTAGTTGTTATTACTATGCCTGTGAATCTTTTTTTTCTTGCATGGCACATATGTAGTTTTCAACAAAAACATCCCCAGATAGCAGCCGGATGTGGACCCCTTCAGGCAATGATGTAGCACTGCTGGCCTTCAACTGGCACAAATAAAATGGATGTGAGCCTGAAGTGGCCCATGTGTTAAATGGTCCATCTTTGGCAAAGATTTGGCACAGCTGACATATGCAAACCAAAAGTGGCCCACATTTGATGCAGCAAATGCGGCCTAGTGACTGTAAAACATATCTGGACCAGTTTTGGCAAAGATATGACAAAGTCTAAATTGACCCACATATGATATGGTACATGAGCCAAAACGGGTGCTAAGGGACATTAATAGTTATTAATATATTATCTTCGTAATTTTATTACTAATATTATAATTTTCATTTCACTGTACTGCACTCATAACAATCCTTCAAATCAAATCCTCCTCTTTCACTATGCCTCATTCATAACCAGTGGGAACCATGATGCTCCACTTTTGAGCTTGAAAACCCTTTTAAATAGACTTCAACTTATTTGTTACAGAGACATTTTTTTAAATTATTATTTTAGCATTCAAATGAAATTTTAAAAATTCACTGCTGCAATAGGTCTTTAGTAGGACTGTGTTTGTAGTTTGGTCTACTGTAGTGTGTTAATGAGAGTTTCACTGTTTCTGGGGTTTAATGAACGCGTCATATTGGAGGAGGGGGAAAAAGATGGACGAAAGACTGTCAGAAGAAAGGATTTCTGGTAGGAAACAGCTGAAATACAGTCATGGTAAGTTTAAAATTAAATTATTGTTATTATATGTTTTTTCCTGCAATTGGTATACTTAACTATATTCAGTTGGAGCATATCTACTTTTCAGGGCGTTATGGCATAATATTAGCGTTAGTATTAGTCAGCAAATTGTTAGCTAACACCTTAGCTTAGTTTGAAAATAATATTAGCAGCAATGCTCTTACATTTTTAACGAAAATGTAAAAAATAAGTTATTTTATTTTTTAAAAAAAGGAATAAAATGCTTAAAAATCAGTTTCTGTGCAATGGTATTGACTTTAGCATCTAATGTTTACTAATTTAACCATCAGACAGAGGAAAAATCTGATGTAATCAGCTGTAGCCAGCAAATTAAGCTAATGTTAACTTGATGAACTGGTTTAAAAAGCATCTGGGTGACTTTTTAATGCGTCCACCTGATTTGTTTTAAAAATAAAAACCTTTTAAATGAGTCTTAAATCAGAACTTGATGTGGTGAAAAACAATAAAGAGTCCCAATATTAAAAAAAAAATCACAACTTGATGGCTGCATACATGATATTATTAGATACATGATTACCACAAGGCAGCGGCTAAAACTACACATCACAACATTGGTAAAGTTGACTGGTTGGCTGACTGTATTTCCCACAAATCAACAAAGAGCAGGACAGACCCCTTTCATTAAGTTAAACTAAATCTTAATCTAACTATAACTTTCTCATCCTCCTTAGCTTTAAAAATAATGGTACACTAGGTATTAAATTGGTGAGCCAAACAATTACATCCCTATGTACTCCAGCTGAATACATTGTTCAATCCATTGTTTTGAGCTTTTTGGCCGTGAATGAATAAAGACACCACCCTCCATCAAAATCCAACCCTCTCGCCTAGTTACGCTTGCAAAGCTGTGATTGCACAATTGCTGCATTGCTAACAACTCCTGAATGATCAATTAAATTTGTTATCCATGGCTGCAGTGTTCACAGAACTGTGCACCGATCCCAGGGTTAGCTAGCTAGCAAAGACGCTAGCTGCTGTTGTTGATGGGAAGAAATGGATGAAGGGAAGATGGGGGCTGAAGTGAACGACAGCAGGGCACTGCAGCACACTGGAGAGAGAGATGAAAAAGGGAAACTGACAAAAGCAAAAGAATCTCTTATTTATTTCATTCACTGGATCTTAAAAATGCTCAAGAGTGGAGCATGACGGAGGAGCTTATTGGATTTATTTCACACTATCTCTCTCTCTTGCCCTCTCTCTCCCTCTCTTTCTCTCTCTCTTGCGCCTTCTCTCTCTCTCTCTCTCTCTCTCTCTCTCTCTCTCTCATGCAGCCGTACACATTTTCATTAGGCAAACATATTAGACACACTTTCACACCACCTGACATGTGCCTTCACAATTAAGATACATTTATTTCTCTGTGCTTCTCCCATTCATTTACTCTCCACTTCTCTCTCTTTCTTAATCAAACAATCTAGCTGTCAGTCCAACACACACATAGAAATGCTTATACACACATTTTCATTATGCACGCACATTAGTGAAGCCTCTACATGATCACTGACCTAATGTCTAAATTTGCCAAAATTTTCCCCTCTTACACGCCTGAGACCTTCACATTAAAGCGCCACCTACAAAGACTTCAAGAGATTTCTTTGATGACATTTCTGAATATTGAAATCATATTTCTTGTATAATGCCACACATATGCACACACACACTCTTTTGGAGAGGATTTCCAGGGGCTGTGTCTGTGGATGTGTAAGTCGTAAATCATAGTTTTGACATATTAGCATCATGCCAGAATCATGACATATCACCATATGTCTGCTCTCCGCCCTGGAGTTATTCCCATCTGGTAAAACACACCCAAACACAGAAACAAACCTAAACACACACACACACACAGTAATACAGTGCATAAGATGCACATTGTAATAAACACATATGTACTGTGATCCTCACAAATGCAGAGAAATACAGCATGACTACACATGGACATGTCAGTTATTGCAAAGATGTCTTCATGGAAATTCCTTGATGCTAATAACACTTGTCTCTCACTCTGCAGCATGTTTGTGTTGTCAGTCATTTTGCACCTCCTCCTCCAAACTGTTTCGTTTCACTCTAATTTCTCTGTGGTTTTTGTATTTCCTCTAACTTCTTTCTCTTGTCTTGCCTGCCCTCCTCCTCCTCCTCCTCCTCCTCCTCCTCCTCCTCTTCCTCCTCTTCCTCCCAGTCTCTGAGCACTGGCCAGAGGCGTGAGAAGGTTCCAGCTCACTGAGCAGAAAGCCTGCAGTCCTCCTCCTCCTCTGTTCAAGAACCACCCCATCTTCCTCTCCTCATCCTCCTGTTCTATAACTAATAACTGAGGGGGAGAGAGTAAAGTGAGAACTGTGGAAATAGAAAGAAACAAAGACAGAGGGAGAGAGAGAGAGAGAGAGAGAGAGAGAGAGAGAGACGCAAGACACTTTAGTCAAACTGCATTTCCCATCATGCTTTTCTCTGCACCCCTCCACCCCTCTGCTGCCTAGCAACACCATCAGTCATAAGCCAAGTGGTAATCAGACTTTTGAGAGTACTCTTAATGTTGCATCCTCTGGAAAAGTTGCTGTTATTTTTTGATGTTTAAGTAATTAAACTAATAGATCTACAGATCCAGTCAAACCTGAACCACCTATCAGCAAGACACATAGCATGTAGCAGCAGTTTTTTGGTGTAGACACAACGACTTTACCATTTTTGCCACCTGCAGACAATGAATGTGGTTTATTCAGAATAGCTGCTCTGTGTGTGTTATTGCATGTCATAATAAAAACCATAATGGAATGGCTGAATGTAAGTGTATTAAATGGTAATAAACGGCTTGAATAGTATCAAAATAACTTTATGAGAGAGATTGTTGAAGCACTAGATACAGTGTGTTTACTATATGAATGTGTAACTGAAACCACCATCTTTTCCTAACCTTAACAAAAGTGCTCTCTTTTGTAAACTTACGCCCACCAACCACCAATTTGTGTGCAAAGATGTAGAATAACTAACTAATCCAGGGAGAATATATTTTTCTTCAAATTGTTGAAACATGTTAGAAAACTCATTTCTAGGAGACAGGTTTGCCCTGACTCGTCACTGCTTTACTTTTTCTCTTGTGTTCTTCCCCATCCTTCTGTCTCTCTACTCTGTACTTTCTTCTCCTTTCTCCCTCCCCTCCTCTCCATTTCCACCACCTCCTTCACCATCCTCACTCTGTCTTCTTCTAATTTGTTGCCTCCATCGATGCCTCTCTCCTTTCTGTCTTTCCCACTCCTCATCCTTTTCCTTCCTTATCTCTCCACTCCTCTTGTCTCCCTCCTACCACAGCCTCTATCCCCTCTTCCTTCCCTCTCTTTTTCCTCCTTCCTCTCCTCCTGTGCTGTCACTCCTCCTCTTTCCTTTCTCCAGCCTCCCTCCTCCCCTCCCTCCTGTCTCTCACCAGAGGTGAAATGCTGTACTTCTCTTCCTGAAGTCATTTCTATGTTAATGAGTCTCCTTGTGAGATAACGCAGGCAGCAAAGGCCTCGGACACACACACACACACACACACACACACACACACACACACACACTCTGGCAGAGCAAGTGAGAAGGATGATAGGACCTGTCACTGCTCTCTCTGTTGATCTGTTCATGCAATTATTTAATTATTAACTGTAATCCTCTCTCTCTCTCTCTCTCTCTCTCTCTCTCTGTTTGTTTTTTGATCGCTTTAATTCCTCTGTTTCCTCCTCAGTTTATTTTGTAGTCTGTCCGACAACCACAGACACCATCGGTGAAACAGCCAGTCCCACTGTCAGTAAGCTCATCACTCTCTCCATCCTAAAGTCACCTACTGCACAGCCTGATTATCAGTTAGTAAATCAGTCATTTAATTAGTTGGGTCATTTTAACGTGCTGCTTATCCTAAAATACTGTAATTACTCAAAATACCAACACTTAAGGAATGTATTTTTCGTGCATATGCATGGGTGTGTTCATTCACACTGGACATTAAAGAGCCTCATGCTCAGGAATTCTCACTGATTAATGAATATGGGTTGGTGTGTTCACAGGAAAATGAAAAAATAAACATACCCTTGACATAAACATGGAAAGATACACACATTTATTCACCCCTGCAGTCCTGTCATCCAATCATTTGTATTGGTCTCCAGTGGGAAAGACGAGCTTCAGTTCAGTGCTGTTTATAACACAATGAGCTTTGAAACAGTCAGATCTGTTCAGTCGCCTGTGGCGCGCGCACACACGACACTTACCCATGTTCATATGTGCACACTTGCACACAATAGAGTCGTGTGAACACGTAAGACGTAAACAGGCACACGCGCACACACTCGTGCATCCACGCGCACTCCAGCGTGTTTAGTGAAGTGTGACGCTCAGACCGCCTTGTGTGGAGGCCTCGCTGGAGTGGAATCATTAAAAACGGTCCGTGGCTCTTTAAGTGGCGTCTCTGCTTCTCTCCCGGGCGCGATTCTTCATGCATCGCTTGCCAACCCCCCCACCCCCCTCCCTTTTACTCTCCTCTAACTAATCGGCGCGGTGCAGGGGCTGCCGGCGCCGCTCGGGCGGAGGAGGCAGCGCGGCTCAGTCAGCACCGCGGACAGCTCCCCGGACGCGGCAAAGCTCCGCGGACAGCTCCGCGACACGAGGGCTGATTCAGACATGAGAGGACCTTTATGAACGCATCTGATCAGTGTGGCTGTTTCTTACAACACTTCTGTGTAAACTTATGTCGGCATATAAGAATAATGAGTTTCCTGACGCTGGTAGTCTACAGGAACTATCTGATAATATCCTTTTTATATGAAGTTGCTCTTCTCACAGCCTCTTAATCCTGAATACTCTGCCTTCCCTTGCGATCAGAGGCCCCCCGTGTTTTATACTGACGGCCTTGCGGCGGTGGGCGGGACGTACAGCGTTGACCGCGCGCGATTGGCTCGTGAGGAGCGCTGTCAGCCACGAGCCCAATCCGAGCGGAGCGGCGCGGCCTCGGGCGGAGTTTGAGGAGACGCGCGGTTAGTTTTAGTTTGTGTTGGTTGGACCGGGAGGAGGAGGAGGAGGAGGAAGACGACGACGAAGAGGAGGAGGCGACGGCTGTCATTTTTTTTACCCCCCATTTGTACCGACGGGCACGTTTCTCGGGAGCCAACCCGGGCGGGTGAAGCTGTCCGACAGGCTCCATCAGCAGGCGTCTTATCGGACGGTGTGTCCCGGCGGGGGGGGCGGCGTGAAGAGAGAGACGGCAGCTGTGGAGGAGACATTTGATTCATTCCGTCTTGGTCTCGTATGTTTTGTTTTTTTTTGGTTGTTTTGTTTTTTGTGCCTGTTTAAAGCCCGTTCATCTCCACTGCGGATGATGTGTGAAAGAAATGCCCATTAGAGGCTGCGTGTTTGGACGAGTTTCTGTGGACATCGAGGAGGAGGGGGGTGGGAGAGAGAGAGAGAGAGAGAGAGAGAGGAAGCAAAAACCAAACATGTCAGTGAGTCAACAGCTGGAGTGGAAAACACACGACGGATCTCGGTCAGCGGCCGCTCTCCTCTCCTCATAGCTGACGTATGGGCTGTGTTCAACCGCGCGTCCATTCACTAATTCAGCAGGGAGCGAGGAGGAGAGGACAGGAGGAGGAGAGGACAGG
>JAOXYL010000045.1:14782780-14806408 GCA_028564955.1 Terapon puta
AAATCTGTGGTTGTTGTAAAATCACACTGCACACTGCAGTACAACTCACACACTAACACACACACACACACACACACACACACACACACTTACTTGCATTATAAATGGTGCTTTGTCTCTCTCTAGTGGATCATTTAGGTTACACACGCAACACAACTGCAGTCAGTGTAGTTGATTTAGTTGTTTTGTTTTATTTGTTTTTTTTTTAAAATGTAGTTCAGTCAAATGTGTGTTTCTTCTGTGTTCCTGCATCTCGGGGAGCTCTGATGCTTTACTGCGACTCTCAGTAGGACTGTTAAGCCGTTTTTTAGAAGAAGAAAAAAAAACTCATACTGTCATATGTACAGTAGAAGAAACTGAATAGTGAAAAAGCAAGTGTTTCTGGTTCGTCGGATGTAAATCTGGTTTAGTTTGAGCCTCGCAGCCTGCTGCCCCCAGAGCCCCGAACAGGTGCGCCTCTGTGAGCTGGGAGGCAACATGCTGCCTTCACGGGCAAGATTAAAGTCTGTAAATATGATAATTACGCAGAAGTTAGTAAGTTTAATGTATATTGCGCTTTTCAAAACATTCCGAATGAAACAATAAAAGCAGTATAACAGAAAGTTACAGAAAATGAAAAAAGGGAGAGAAAAAAGTCTACGTGTTTCTACACTAAAAGGGAACCAATTATATTTTTCATGCATATTATTTCTTTCCTCTCTTTCCTCACGCACACTTTCTATCATTGCATGCTGACGCAGCTTTAGCAAAAAATAAACAAACGAATGTATAAAATAAAAACAATATTAGATACCATATTAATAACAAATGTCTAACTGGTGTACAAATCAAAATAGTTTCTTGAAGTGCAAAAAACAATCCATATATAATAAGTATAGGCTCTCGTAATCCCCTGCGGTGCTCTGAAGTCGGCCCGTGCGGCGGGTCCCGTGAACGCCTCGCCGGCCGGTGCGTGCAGTGCTGACGAGCCGTTGCTTGTGGAAACAGCTGGTGGTTTCTGTCAGCGCACACCGCGGCTCCACGGCGGCGTCATTTACCGGCGAGAAAAGTTCAAGCCAGCCTCCAAACTCACCGGGAGCGCTCCCACGCGAGCCCCCGTCGCCGTCCCGACAGACGCCGGGGAGTGTCACCCCCGTGAACGCCACTCCTCTCACCGGGCTGTGGTTAATTAAGGACGTAGCTTGTTAGCGTCGGACAGCTGAGCGGCTAGCAGGCTAACTTCGCACTCCCATAGCAACTACAGCGACACGGAGGGGCTGTCTGACAGTGCACGACGAGTTTTTTTTTCTTTCTTTTTCTTTTTGTTTAATTTCAGCATGACTCATGTTCATTATAAATTCTCCTCAAAACTCAGCTATGACACGGCGGTGTTTGACGGCCCCAACATCACGCTGAGGGACCTGAAGAGGCAGATCATGGGCAGGGAGAAGCTGAGAGCCGGGGACTGCGACCTGCAGATCACAAACGCTCAGACTAAAGAAGGTAACCGTGATGGTTAAAGAAAAAAAAAAGATATGATATAGAGTGTGTTCATCCTGTGCTGTTTGAACTTTGGGAAGAAAAACACGTGGTGCAGGTTTGACAGCTGGCCAGAGGGAGGGAGAGGTGGGGGGGCGGTTGCGTCACCTCTTTTTTAGCTTTATTTAAAGAGGGGGGTGTCCAGGAAAGTCCAGCAGCGACAAAAGGGCGATGAATGGGCCGCATTCCTGCTGCATTTACGCCCCGTGCACTTAATTGAAGCGCCTGGTGGTGGCGGATCAGCCCTGTGAGTGCCATGTGTGAGAGAGAAAAAAAAGACAGACACACTGACAGACGTGGGATAAAAATAGCTAAGGTAAGAAGGAGCACAGCCTGGACATGACCATAACATCCAGTCCAGCCACACACTCAGACACACACACATACACACACACACACACACGTGAAATAAAAACATTAATTTAACTATATTGGCTGTCAACTCAAATGTGAAAGAAGGGTTAAAGGATTGAGAGCAACACACATAGAGAGCAAAGGATTTCTAATAATTACCTTCAGAGTGTGTCAATACCCTGCAGGTAAGCTCTGGAAAACCCACTGCATGCTGAGTAATGTGCTACCACTGGAAGCACAACCCACCCATTGTGTGAGGGGGAGGTGGGGGGGGGGGCACGTGACACGCAACAACTGCTGTGTAAGAGTTTATAGCAATAAAAAGGAGCGTCATGAGTTACAGGAAGAGTTGAAGGTGTAACTCTGTTTCTTTCACAGGTGTCAGTCTGACAACAGCACTGTGATCTTAAGGCCACACTGTAGGACCCTTTTACTTTTGTTTGAGAGAGAATTAACTTCTTAATGATTTAGAGTCATTTAAGAGCATTGACAGTTTCCCAAACCATAAAATCTTTGGATTTTTTCAACCCTTTATGACTTGTTACAGACTAAATGACTAAACAGTGAGTCAAGAAAAAGTAGCAAATTCATTGATAATGAAAATAAACATGAATAACATCTGTACATTTATCAATCCAAGTATTAGAAATAAAAAATCTTGTTACAGCCCCAGACAATTGTTTACGGTTGCACCGAAAAGTGGCGCTGAGATTAACCGAGTGTCATGATTTCTCAATAACCCTGAAGATTAGAGGTTTTCTTTTTCTTTCTAAATGTTAACCCAGTCTGCAAAGCAAACTTGCATCCTCTCATGTGAGCTGACCCTGAACTGTCACTCCCTCCTCCTCTCCCTCTCAGAGTACACAGACGATGATGGCCTGATCCCCAAAGGCTCCTCCGTCATCATCAGGAGGATCCCCATCATCGGAGCCAAATCCAGCTCGAGCAGCAAGACACGCAACATGTAAGTGCTTGCCACAGCCTGACACCTAAAAATCTACCTTTAGTGTTGTAATGTCACTCAGAGGACTCCACCAAGAAACAATACATTCAGGCATTGGGTAGTACCATTTTTTATATCAAGCCTCACAGTGGTATTTAGTTTTTGCTCGAATTATGTCGGTGTCACCCAGCTTCTACACAGCTTGTTCTCTTAAATAAAAAGCTGAGCTAGAAATGGATCCATGTTAGAAACATCTATAATATGAACATTTATAAATGAGACGGTGTTCCTTTAGATAGATTTTTTTAAAACAATATTTCCACAATAAAAGATACTCAAAGGAAAAGAGAAAAGAAGAGAACTAACTAACTCCACCGTGACGTTCACAGGGATTACCCAGATATTAGTCAGGCTTAGGCAGGAGAGCCATCAGTGGTGTGGGTTTTATGCATGGAAAGCAGGAAAAGACCTCACTGGAACAAACTGGCGGTCATGTGATTAGCCCCGTCAGCAGCATGCTGACGAGTGGAGAGAAATGAGTGGTGTAACGCTGTCCACAAGATTAAATGCACCAAATCAATCCTCCACCTGCAAAGACAGGCTGATAGTCACACAGCTTCAAAGTGCTTCAGAGTAAGCCTTAACTTGAACTAATTTAAAAGCCTTTACATCCAAACTTTGACATTAAACTTAAAATCTCATTTTAAACTCCACTAAATGAAATGTCTGTAAATATATTTTGTTAACACAGTTAAAAATAGTTGTGGGTGGTTATAACAGGCATTTATGGGTCTTTTTTTATTGTTCTGCGTGTCATATTGTATAATTACCAAAGCCAGAAATAGAGTGATTCAGGAAACCTCAGGTTTTAGTCAGTTTCTCAGAATGAAAGTGTGACATGTTCTTCCTAAAGTCACAACAGTGAGCGGAAGGTGTAAGAAAAAGTTAAGCAGACATCATGTAACATAGAAAAACAGAAAGTTTAAGCTTCTTTGGCCAAAGTAAAATCTAACATATAAACTACAGGTCAGACAATGAAATAAAGCAAATCTTTTAATACTTCACACCATTATCTCTCAGTGTTGTGCTTTTGTCTGTTAAAAGCTAAACTAAATGAAAGTTCAGATGTTCAGTAGGGGCTTTCTGGGTGATGACTGCTTTTAATAACTGTATTAACTGCAAAAAAATCTGTTTTTCACTAAATGTGAGTGTTTGTCACTTTTATGAGTGCCTTGACAAAAATTTTAGACCTCTCCCCACCCACTTGTTGACTTAGCCAGAATGTTTGTTCCCAGAGTGTTAAATAGTCTCTCTCTTTGTTTCAGTGAGCGATCAGATGTCCACCTTCATCACGCCTCTGGAGCCTTCAAAGCAGTACGTAAAAAAAACAAAACTCCACTGCACCTCTTCTCCTGCAGCTCCACTAGACACACACTCTTCCTAATATCTCTGTGAACACTGCTTGAATGTGTGCTTTGGCGTGAGCAAAGGATGCCACAATCTAAATCATCGAAAGCAGCCATTTCCTCTTTGCAGCTTGAGTTTCTGTCCCAAAGAGGATGTGCGGTTTAACATTCAATTGATGACTAGGGCTGCTCTGAGATAAAAAACAAACAAAAACAAAACAATAAACATAGGAACTTATGAAAAAGTAGTATTTGAAAGAGAGGGATGAAAGAGTTTTTAATTTAATCAGGGCTATATACGTAACCATGAGGGTAAGAAAATGTGTATACATTCTCTCTAATAAAGGCTCCCAGCTGCTAATTTAACAAGCTGCTGTGTCACCAATCAGCGTTTATTGTTCACTGTCTGTGGGTGGTGAGAGCTGTTTGGGTGGGTCAGACGTTATCGTGCAGGCCAGCTATCCACAGCTGATAACCTCAACTGTTGCTTCATGATGCTGCCTCTGCTGATAATCATTACCCAGAAGTCTCTTCTCTATGGGCCACTGGGTCACTTATTCTCAGACATCTTATAGCATTTGGAGATTTTCACAGTCTTCACATCCTTTAACAGCTTCTGCAGGTGTCAGTCTTTAAGTTACATTAAAAAAAGCTTTTAATTTAATGTACTGGATTTCATTCAGTTCCAAGACAGTATTGGATCCATTATCTACGGAAGAATTTAGTGTGTCATAACGAATACTTCAGCATCAGGACCCTTTAAATCTGCAGGGTACCACGGTGAAGTGAACTGGTCCTGAGAAAAGTGTCATTAACACAAGCCAAATTCTTTAAATCGTGTCAAAAAAATAGCAGACCCTCCTTTTTAGTGCACTGAAAGAACTATTATTTAGGAAGTGTTACTAACGTTGGATTTTCAGTATTGTAGCTTTAATAAAAAAAACACCTCTTTTAGAAGAAATCAAGTGGTGTACCATTATTATCGAAGGAGTTGTTGAAGTGCAGGTTTGTCTATGATCCTGTGAACTAACTCAAACACGTCTCAAACACTTTCACTTGCTGCAGTCTGAATTAGTGTAACCTGACCTGACCTGATTCTCTCTCTGGTTTCTCAGTAGGAGAAGTGTCTGCCACGCTTATTAGCACTTTGAGTCTGGACTACACATACTTTTTTTTGTGTGTTTTTCTACCAATAAAGTCGTTTGTATGAAGCCGTCTTATGTATTGATTATGTGTTTGACTTCACTGGAGACAAGATGCACAACCACAGTCGATATGTCACCTTGGATGACACATTTCGGAGACGCCTGTATCGATCATCATTGGGCATTTCTGATTGATGGTTAAAATCGTGTATCCACATTCTCCCTTTTGCAAGAAAGATGAACCAAACTGAGAACTATTGGTGCAAATACTGGAATTATAAATCATCTCAAAGGGGAGCTTCAGCGATTTAGGAGTACGTTGGGGGGGATACTCGAAATGGGTAAAGAAAGAAAGAAAAAAGAGCAAATATCAAATTAGAAGAAGTTGAGACTTAGTCTTCATTATGGGTCAAGCTCCAAAAACATTAGATCCTACATTTCCCATAATACAGCTTTAATGGCGCGATCTGTTATACTATATACTATAAACAATATATTATAGTGCTGAGTTTCGAAGTGACAACGTTAAACTTCCACTTGAATTAATGAATGAATATTTACTTTGTTAAAAATGCATTCATTGAGTGAATATAATGGTCAGTCATAACTTGAACCTGACTGACTCACAACACCAACACTGTAAATATCGCTTTCTGAGTAAAAACTGCAAATGTAGGTTAGATAGGTTGGAAGGAAGTCATCAGAGAAAAAAAAAGGGTGTTTGGAAATACTGCAACTTTGGTGTGAATTCATTGTATCATGTACTGTATTGTATACGCTGTTGTTTGTCACATTTATTGTCAAAGAAAAAAGATGGAGAACCTGCAGTGACTGGGATGGTCCCAGGCTAAATGCTAGTGTCAGCATGCTAACATGCTATGTTATTGTCACAACAATTGTTAGCATGTTTATATTTTGTCAGTTAGCACTAAACACAGTTGAGGCTGATGGGAGTCTCTCTGGTTTTCATGTATTTGGTCATGAACCAAATCAAACCTCATCTATATGATTAGCATATGTTAGTATATAATTAAACTTTTAGTGGTGCTAGATGAAAAAAAGAATAAAATTATTGGGGTTTTATGAATGTTTATTTGATATTATGTTGCAGTCTATCCAAAAATGTAGATATTTTAGTTTTGATCAAACTTGTGGGCCAATAAACTGACCATCTGACAGACCAGTATTTCTACCCACAGGTCTATTCAGATATAGAGAAACAAACACAGGTACTCAGAAACAAGAAGGGAGAAAGTTTTTTCTTTTTAAATTTATCTAACATTTTCCCGACAGGTGAAAATTCACAGGGAGCATTACACTGTTGGTTTCTTCAGTCTCGGGGTAGCATGTTGGGAGGGATGAGACGTGAGTTGGCAGGAGGCGCCGAGGCAGTAATCCTGGGATAAGAACAGACTCTTATTATCCGCTTTGTATGAAAAACCACTGCTGGATACTGGTGTACGTTTGATCTCAAAAGGTTATGAAGGGGAAATCTGACATGCAGCAGTTAACTCCCAAGACAGGCTCCTGTCGCTTCTTCGATGAACCTGACTTTGTGTTTAATTCTAACAGATGGATGGCCAGAGTTTCTCCACAGCCTTACCCTTTTTCTCCAAGGTATCTCCCACTCTTTTTCTCTATCCTTGACACTATTCAGCTTGTACATATTAATCCTGGATCCCGCTTGACGTGCCGTCTTTGTCATCCACATGTGTTTGTGCGTGTACATGCAGATGGCCAACCTGGCTGATGCGGATGTGTCGGAGGAGGATAAGATCAAAGTCATGATAAATCAGTCCAGCTATGACCCCATGAGGTGAGTCTCCTCTTCAGCGCTTTCACATCTCTCCGTTCAGCACTTCTCTCTTCTTTCCCTAAATTCTGTTTAACCTTGTTCTCTCTTGGATTTGTTACTTCATTTCTACAACATATTCCACCCTTATTTTCTTTCTCCTTTCTCACCCAGTATTTTGTTCACTTTCAATTTTTTTGTTCGGTCTCCCTCCTTCACCTTCCTGTTTTTTTCTCCGTAGTTACAGCAAAAAGTTTGGTGCTGTTCTTCCAGCGAACTACACCTGCTATCGCTGTGGAAATACAGGACACCACATCAGGAACTGTCCCACCAGTGTGGTGAGATCAGAGTTTCTGAAATGAGACAGAAATCTTAGTCTGTTTTCGTGTTGTTTGTTTGTGTGTGTGTGCGTGCATGCATGCCTTTTTTATAAGTGCCAACACTTACCTGAGTGTTCACTAGAAGCCTAGCATTAAATGTTAGTGTGTGTGTGTGTGTGTGTGTGTGTGTTTGGATACAGGATAAAAATTTCGAGACTCCTCTGAGAATCAAGAAAAGCACAGGCATCCCTCGTTCCTTCATGCTGGAGGTGGATGATCCCAACATAAAGGGAGCCATGCTGACCAACTGTGGACGTTACGCGATTCCTGCAATAGACGCGTGAGACAAAAGAGTCAATGTCTTTGTGTCTTTTCTTCTGAAGAAATGTTTTTGAAATTGTGGAAGTTCTCTTACTGGCTGTCTTGCTGAGTGTTTAAAGTGAAGAACCACTCTTATCTGTCTGGACTGACTGTAAATTGGATGAAATAGCTGGCACTTCTAAAATTCACAAATGAAAATGTAATTACCAGTCTTTATGCTAAGCTAAAATCACCAGCTGCTGACAGTCGCCAGTATATTTTACATACAAGCCATTGGACTGGTATCAATCCTCTCATCTAACTGTAACCAGGAGAGAAAATAAGCATATTTCTATCCTTTTAAAGATGTTATCCAGGCAATATGTGCAAACAGTTTTCATACTTGTTGTGAGTGGCTATTTCAAGAGGGTTAGTGTCTCTTGTATCTTTTCTCAGTTATTACCTCCCACTGTAATGCACTTAAATCTCCAAAAATGTAATATAATACATTTATATACAATACATAATACATAATACATTTACAATAATATCACCTGCCTTGTTAACTGTTTTGCCAAAAAACTCTCCTTTAAACATAAAGTCACCCTAGTTAGAGACACTCAGGAAAAGTGAGTGTGTTCTACTGTTTGTCCATAGTCAGGCGTACGCCATTGGCAAGAAGGAGAAGCCTCCATTCTTTGTACCTGAGCCGCCTAAGTCAGAGGGCGAGGAGGATCCCATACCTGATGAACTGATCTGTCTGATCTGTCATGACCTGCTGAGTGATGCTGTACTCATTCCCTGCTGTGGAAATAGCTACTGTGACGACTGTGAGTGTCTGCTCCACACACACACAAAGTCTTGTACTTTAAATGTAAGCTAATTTTGATTTAAGTGTACATTATCTATGTTAGCAGCGCAGGAGGCAACGTGTCGTGGTAACTCTCTAAATGAATCTAAATGTTTGTCTCAACTGTCTTTATCTCTTGCTCAGGTATTCGCACGGCCTTACTGGATTCAGAGGAACATGTCTGCCCCACTTGTAGCCAATCAAATGTCTCCCCCGATACCCTGATAGCCAATAAATTTCTGCGACAGGTAAATATGTATTGGCACTTTTCCATAAACAATTCTAGCACTGCTCGACTCGACTCGACTCGACTCGGTTGTGGTTGTTTTCCATTACAATAGTAATGTTTTCCAGTACAATAGTCAGCATGGGTGGGGTCGTCATGGCAACGTGGGCATAACTCCTGCGATTTTGTTATGCAACACAAGCGCGAAACTATGGAGCGGCCTGACAAAGAAACGTCTGCGACTCATCGTTACTCCGTGGGATCGATTTCTGTGAACGATCTCTGATCATTCGCTGTTACTGCATTTTAAAAATGGCAGCGCTGACTCTTATGAACGAGTCGCTTTCCCGACTAATCTAGTCGAGCCGAGTAGGAGCTAGTGGAAAAGGGCCATATGTATTGATATTAGAGTTGGAGGGTGATTGATAACATATTACCTCATTATTTGTTTTCACTTTATTTCTTTATTTCCTTCACATGTCTGACCAGTGTTTCTGTCTGTCTGCCAACACAGGCTGTGAACAATTTTAGGAAAGAGCAAGGCACCAAAGGTCGAAAAGGAAGGTGCACCACCTCCCAATCCCAAAATCCAATGCCAACACTGCACCTCACCCCCACCCCACCTGCTCTCATCCTTCGGAGCCAACCGCAGTCATCTCTCCAGTCAACCCAACAGGTAAGCCTCATAATGATGCGTTTCATCCGAGGCAGGCAGAAATAAAGATGGCGCTGTACCTGAGACGGGAACAAACAGAATAATTACTGTTTTCTCTCCACAGTTAGATGTTTGTCAGTTCTAAGAGGAAATTTCTTATTTAAATAAACACAATATACTTCAATTTTGAAATGTTTATATTTAAACGTATTAACCCTTAAGCTTAAACTTACTTATCATGCAATATGCATGTGATTTTTTTATGATGTTGTCATGTGTATATGTTTGTTTACTGAAAGTTTTCTCCGACACTGACTGTTTTTCTTTCATATTATCTCATTCTCTCACGTCTGCAGGATCCCCTCCTGCACCAGTCTTTGACCAAGCTGACTCCAACTGTGACTGGCCCTGTCTCTGCTCCTAACACGCAGAGCACATCGCTCCAGCTCATGCAAAGCCAACCAGAGATGTCTGAGAGGTAAAATCATTTAAAGTTGTGGTGTGTGTGTGTACCATGTTGCTGCCTCACTTAGTTGGAAATCTAACTTGTGACTCATCAGATTTCTCATTGTAGTACATTTAAGTCACAGTCTTCAAAGTTGTAACCCTCTTCTGTTGACTTCTGCACAGTAAATGAGAGTTTTCTTCTGTGGGTACAGCACTCAGACACCCACAGAAGTTGAACATTTGGTGCAATCGCTGATTAAACATGAGCTGAAAGGTGATCACACTGATGTGGCACTGTGATGTATCTGCTGTTTATCCAGAGAGGCTGAAGAAAAGACGTGCGATGACTCAGCGGCTGCTGCCCCGTCTGTACTGGTTTCACACAAAGACCCCACAGCTGCTCCACCACAGCTGATACCACTGGTGAGGACGCACAGAGTGACACACTCACTCTAGGCAGCAAAGTTTCCCTGTATGAAATCTGTGTTGTCTGTGCCCGCTCAGGTCAACCACACTCAAGCAGTAGAGAAGCCCCAGGTGGTCGTGAATCTGCAGCAGTCAGGTGAGTTCCTAAGATACGGCTCCTCCTTGTGGCTATTCAATATCCATACAAGAAAGCATACTTAAAATAGTTTTTCTAATGGATCCATAGGTCCCTCTCAAAGACCCTCTGGCCCACCATCGTGTTGGGATGGGTTAGTAAAGTGTGTGTATGTGTGTGTGTGCTTAGGCATTCTGTATTTGACTCAAGCCACTGTTTAAAGACTGATATGATTTCCCCTCTTCCCCACAGCTCCTCTTCCTCATCAGGTTGTCCCACAGGAGGCTGGAAAGAATCCAAGACCCAGCAGCCTCCTCCCGCAGCCTCCTCTTCTTCCGCTACATATCCAACAGCTCCTCCTCCTCTCTTTCCCTCCCCCCATTTCCACACGTTTCTCACCTCTCAGCAGCCTCTCAACAGTTACCCCCCTGGATACCTGCCTACCGCGCCCATCTGGACACATCCAACCCTCCAGGGTTCCCCCATCCCTTCCCTCTGCCCCTCCACCTCCACCTCTTCCATCCCAGCACTCATCCCCAAGGAGTGGTACAGAAAGAAGATGGAAAGGTAAATAAAATATTCAACTTGTCAGCGTTTTCCCAGCAGTTATACACAACTCAAATTACATGATCTTTCTTGTTTAATTGTAGGGAGATTGTTTTGCTGGCTGTTTTATCCTGTTTAAAATGGTTTTTACATCATTTCCAGGACACAAAATGGCTTATTGCAACTCGTAGGTGTTGTATTTAGTAATACACTTTGGGGAGTTAATTTTCTGTTCAGTTTTTGTTCACTCAATATCACTATGAAGTATGAGGACATTAGGGTTTTACTAATATGAAATATGTCTACCTCCTCTCAGTTGCTAAGCCGTGTCTTTGTCTCTCAGGTCACCTCAGAGACGATCCACCTACAGACGTTCCTCTCCTCGTTCCAAAGCAAAGTCTTCCAAGTCCAGGTCTTTTCGTTCCTACTCTCGCTCTTCAAGCAGGTCAAGATCTCGGTCCAGGTCCAAAGGCAGATCAAGGTATCTCGTTACAATACCTTACATTCATTGTGTTGTCATTTACCTCTGGCACTCATCGGTAATGTATAGTCCAGCCCAACCTGATCTTTCAGGACAATACTGATATTTATATCTGATATCTGACACAACAGACGATAATCATTTGAACACATAACATCAACCTCTCTGATGGATAAACTTTGCAATGGTAACGTTATTCCTAGACAACCTCAATCCTAGACGACTCAAACAATAACAAGACAAACCTTTTTCTTCCAGACCCCACTCCCCTTACTCCCACCACAGAGACCGCCGCACTCACTCTCATTCCACCCGCTCCTATAGTTATGGTTACAAACGTTCGCGCTCCCCTACACCGTCCTCATCATCTTCACCTCGAGCGGGTTACGATTCCAGGTCCAAGTCACCGTCACATCAGCACAAAAACAGCCATCACAGTCGGCATCACAATAAGAAGTCAGCTTCAGGCGGCTACACCTCGAGGAGGCGAGGAGAAGGGTCCCGGGACAAAGTGGGTTCAACCAGTCACACGTATGCTCAGCATGCAAATCAAACCAGCGGCCTGGAGATGGACAGAGAGCGTTATCAGCAGTGGAAAAGGGACTATAAAGAGTGGTGTGAGAAATATTTCAACAGTTATGTCGACCACCTCCACCAGCTGTCTCAGCCCCTCCACAGTCTTGTTCCTTCTCCCCTCCCTCCGTGGGGGGAGGGAGAAGGAGACAGAAATCCCAACTCAGAATTTCACACTCAGCTCCCAGGTAGACGCCCCACACGGATGGAAGACCGCTCCCCTCCGTCGCAGTCGTCCAGTGACAGCCGCTCCCCTCCGTCGCAGTCCTCAAGTGACAGCCGCTCCACGCCGTCTCAGTCTTCAAGTGACAGGCGCCGCACGCCATCTCAAACGTCTAGTGACAGCCACTCTTCTCCATCTCATTCGTCCAGTGACAGCCGCTCCCCTCCCTCGCAGTCGTCCAGTGATAGTCTCTCCACCCCATCTGAAGAAGGAGCTCAGCACAGGGCGTATGAGCAGAGGTGTGAAGAAAAGTACAGCCACCCGCCAGTTACACTTAAAGAAGCGGAAATGGCAAATAAAGAACTGGAACCGCACGAAAGAAGTAAAGTTGAAAAGCAGAATGTAGAGAACCCCAGCACTTTAAAATATAAGCAAAAGAGCAAAAAGAAACATAAGGAAGAGGGAGGAGAGGAGTTTGCATCTCCTGGTGCTGCAGACTCAACAGATAAATGCAGAAAGAACAAGAGGAGCGACAGTACTGGACCAAATGCCTCCAAGGGTGGCACCCCAGCACAGTATGAAACAACTGGCTGTGAGGTCTTACAATCAGTCCAACTGGCCATGAAACCAGATAAAAGTTTGGATGAAGACTATGAAAAAAAAAGCAGAAAAGACAGGGATTTGGAAGAAGAGAAAGGATGGCGAAGAGGCAAATATTCACACTCCAGGGAGCGTTCAGAGAGACAGCACAAAGAAAAGCCCAGCAAAAGGGTAGATACAGACAGATACAGAAACCCTGGAGGCAGCAAAGATTCTGACTCGAGATCAGAGGAAAACAGAAAAAGAAAAGGGGAGGACACAGAAAGACAATCTGTTCAAAACAGCAAATGCCCAAATACAGAATTAGCAGAGGATCCTAAAACCTGCAAGAGTGATTCCCCGAATTCATTTGATGGAAAGAAGCAAAGAACAGGGAAAGAGGACAGGACAAAAAAAGACAGGAAAACATGGCCTCTGACAGACAAAGACATCTGGGAGGGAGGGATGAAGGTAAAACCACAAAAAAAGATAAGCATCAACATCAACCTGGATGGAAAAAAGAAGGAAGATAAAACCGAAAAACAAGACTTAGGAACCGGAAAAACAAATGAGGAAATTGAGAAGACTGGTAATAAAGAGGATGAGAGGGTAAACAGAGAAGAGACAGGAGTAAATGAAAAAAATGAATATAGTCGAGACAAGGAAGGCGTTTCTGAAGAAAACATTACACCAGATGAAGGAGCAATAAGACAGACATGGGAGAAAGTTACCTTCAGAGATGATGAACGGGAGATGTGGAGGAAAATAGCTGGAGAGGAAAAACACACAGGAGAGAAGAAAGAGGACGGAGAAGACGATGACGTTGACTTATGGCATTGTGCCCTCAGAGGAATGGAGGAGGGGAAGAAACAGTTGGACGAAGGGGACAAGATTGAAGCCAACACCAGAGAAGTGACAAACGATGAGTGGAGGAGCATGAGGGGAGAGAGGGAGGTGAGGAATGACAACACAGGACGAGAGATGGGTGAGGTCGCAGGCATCCCAAAAGACGGGACAGCTGGAAAAACCACATGCGAGGAAAACAGAGGAAACCCAACAACAAAGGAGGTGCTGATGGAGGGATTGAAGTGGAGGATGAGGACAGAAGACACAATGGTGTCCAAGTTACATAAGAACCGAGACGAGATCCACCCTGGAGAAACAAACACCACGGTGGACAAGGGCAGGTGAGAATTTTCTAATGTGGCTCTGAATGGTAGACTCTGCCTCTAACGATAAAACTAATAAAGATATATATTTCTGTAGAGTACAGACTATCTACAATACTAATACTAGTATTACTACTACTATAGTACAGATACAAAAAAACAGACCTAGATGCTTTCAAGCTTTATATGTTCTAATATTGCCTCAATAACATATAAAATCAGTACTTGAATGCTACATTTTTTTAAATGCATTACTCCAAAAATAGCACATAAAATATATAGGCCTACATGTGGGCAAATTACTGTAATTGGCTGTAATTTGTTTGATGTGAATGTTGCATATTTAAAACATAGATCCTGGTCCTTTTTGTCTGTATTATTTACCACTCAAAGAAAAGTCATCACTGGGCTGTTTGTCATGCAGTTGATGACTAAAAAATTCAAGGCTGAATGTAAATTTGATTTAACTAAAACTTTAGTTATTCAATTACACATTCATTGAGTAATTAACACATAAGGTTGCTGGGGTAGAAAATATACAGTATTTTTTATTTTTCCAGCCTACAGCAACCTAATATAAACTGTAAAAGATGAAAAAGGAAAAAACACTCACTTTCATTTAGTGACACAGCTAAAGAGCTGAACGTTTACAAGATTTAGTTCAATTAAGTAAACCACAGACTTGCACATGTTAATCAATAGTCACTGCATGGATGTAATGTAAGTTATATATTTCCTAAATGTAAGTGCTGACTGATTGTTTTTCTGTGTTAACAGCATCAGCTTTGAGGATCATCATGAGAGGAAAACAGTGTTAAAAACACTGGAGGAGTTCGCCCAGGACAGAGGCACAGACAAAGATGATGAGCTTGTTTTCATACAGGTGTGTTTGTGAGAGCAGCCTGTGGTTTGTGTTCGCCACATTGTGACTTATGGGAGTGGAAATAAATATGCATAATGACAATTAACAATTAGGTTTTTCATCATTTCACTGACCTTTAGTTTTGCATATTGCATATGTTTTTTTGTCTGGCGTTAAACTGCACAATGCTTTGCTTTGTTTTAGACAATAACTGCAGCACACATTCATACATGAACAATCAGGGATTGTTCTCATTCTTTGTTTAAGGTCCCTCACTCCAAATGGGAGAAGGAAGAGTCTGAGAAAGAGGAGATACCAACCGGCAGGAAAGGAGAGGAAGAAGATGAACAGAAGAGACAGAAGTTGATGGAAAGAGACGGTGGCAAAAACTCCACTTCACGCAGAAGTATGGCGCCCTCTAGTGGCAACAACAGAAGCGACAGCACCTCCTGGACAGACAGAGAGAGGGGGAGGCGGGTTGAGACTGAGAGACCAAGAGACAGAGAGAGAGGAAGGGAGAGCGAGAGACCGAAAGATATACAGAAAGACAGCAAAAAGTCAAAAGGGAGAACAAGAGAGGAAGAGAAAAGGACACACAGGGAGAGAGAGAGCAGACACGGCAGCAGCAGCGCCTCGCTCGAAAAGAGGAATCACCCTTCCTCCTCTCACTCGTACTCAATGTCACATGATGCAGAGAGGAGAGACAGGCAGCGTGGGGGTGACAAGGGCGGCAACAAGAGTTCCCGTCCTGACGGGAAAGCCTCCAGAAGCTTTGAAAGCGGTGAGACGAGCAGAGCCAGTGAAGTGCCTGATGAAAATGCACACAAGACGCATCAAGACATATCACTGGACTCAAAATTTAAAGACAAAGATCATTTCCACTACTATGACAAACAGCAAAACAGACCAGCAAGGACCCACCACTCCTCATCTTTTCTCCCCCTCAGCCAGGGTAAAGACAGAGACCCGGTTCCTGCCGAATCCTCTGCAGGGTTGGAGCACAAGGTAGAAAAGGGGGAGTGGAAAAGAAACGAGGTGGATAAAGTCATAAATGACAGCAAAGGGGAGAGAGAAAATGAAGAGAAGTTGGCCTGGAGAAGAGGAGGCGGTCGATGGGAGGATGAGGCTAATAAATTGGGCAGCCAAAACAAGTTTGGGCGGGGGGGGCATCTGGAGGAAGGGGAGAGGCCCAGCAGCCGCAGCAACAGCCTCAGCTCATCAGCCAGCCAGGAGAGCAGCAGCAACAGCAGCAGTGACGACGACGGGATAAAGGAGATGAGACGGAAACAAAAGAAGCACAAACAGAGGAAGAGACAATCTGCACCGGAGCTGCCGGAGGAAGAGGAACTGAAGAAACGCAAATATGAGGAGTCGAAGAAAAGCAGATATAAAGTGGGGGAGGGGAGTCGGGGAGAGGTGGACGACAGGTAGAAAGAGGAGGAGGAGCACGCCGAGCTTTCCTCGGTTATGTTACATTAACTGTTGTGGCCAAAAAAAAAAATACAACCTTAAATTTACTTGAATGATGTTTTTCCTTTGTCTAAAAAGTGCCTGGATTTATTTTTTTCCTTTTTCCCCCCACACATTAAGATTATTTTAAATAGTCATTAACTAAAACGAAAGAGAGCAAATGTGAAGGAAAAGCACTTTATTCTATATCTATACATACACATATACATATATATATATACATGCATATTTATGTGTGTGTGTATAAAAAATGAATGTGAATGAAAGAAAATGTGAAACGTTTTGACCTTTTGAATTATTTAAAGCTGAAATGATTTGCACACGCTCACCACTTGCTCAGGACTGCCAACAACTTTATGTATCGAACCTGCAACATCACGACTGGCGTGAGGTAACTCTCAGACAGCAGGTAATCTGATTACACTCAGGACCACTGGAGTGCATTTAGAAGATTAATTAAAAGAGTATGTGATTCATTCAAAAACATATACTGTGAATATTTATGATTTGAACCTCTGTGTTGTATTTTATTTTCCTTTTTAATTTTGTCAAAGTTTGATTTAAAATCAACCGCTGGATGGATGAATAATATACCAGAGGACAGTTTAGTTTTTCCTGTTTTGAAGGAAATAAAAAGGAACATCCATTGAATGTTGTGTTTTTGTCTTCCTGAACGCTTTCTGCTGCTACTACACCTTAGCATGTAGCTTATTGACAAAAATGTGAAGTGACTCAGTGATATAAAATTTGTTCAGATCTCTTATTACTTATTAAGGGAATCTATTGGCAGAAACTGAATATATACATAATTATTCCAATATATTCATAATTATTGCATAATCACCTGAAACTAAAAATTGTGGTTTTTTTATCTTAAATTAAACACACACCAGAGTCTAATGGTCATTTGCCATCTGAGATGTTTTTTTGAGGACAAATAGAAGACACCTCTGCAGCGTTTAGCAAAATAATTTGGATAATACATACACATAATCTATAATACAGACACCCCGTGCTCCATCAGAGCTGCAGGGACATTTTTAATTCAAGCAAAACTTCAAAAATGAAAAGTAAGAAAAACTCTATATTTTATGTAAGAAATATTTCTTGTGTCATTGAATGTTTTTCAAGCATTCAGATAAAAAATGGCTGTTAATCCCACAATCTGGCTATAGTTTTGACTTTTGTTAATGGATTTTTCAGTGACTGATGTGAAGAATATCCAAGTTTGGAGGCTTTTTGAGGTCTGATCCTTAAGTCTCACCTTCTGTCCCCGGTCGGAGGCTCTCCTGCTGCTCGGCCCTCAGCAGGAGACTTCATTTCCATCTTCAGTTATTCTTCCTGCAGCTGGACGTCAGCCCCTTTTTGGAGCTCGTTTCTTAAATACTCCACCTGTCTTTGTCTGCAGCCTGGCGGAGAGCTTTCAGTGTTTCCGCTGGGGCCACTTGGAGCCTTTTTGCTATCTGACAGTCTCTCAGCTTTGGTCTCACTCGTCAAAGTCCGAGGCTGATGGGTTCTTTCTTTAAGTCGTGTAATTGTGGCAGTCTGTCAGTGATGAACAATTGCGTCTTTGTGCAACTTGTTGAAGATCTGAAATGAAGTGATTGTGCCTGAAGAGACACTTGAGTATGTAAATACCTGCTGATCATTATCAAGGTGAACAAGGCCGCTTTCCAAAATGACTATAATCTGCCTGCCTCTAATGCTCGCTGACAGTTTCTCATCTCGTTTGCTTAATCCACACAAAAACTAAAGCCTGAAAACCACAAGCTGCAGTTTTATGGGAGGTTGTGAGTCAGGCTATTTCCTGTGACTTTTCGGGTGCAAACCTTTCATCTTGTTGTTTATTTTCCATCATAGAAACCTTCAGCAACAATCCTGCAGCTCTTCATGTTACCTGTAGAGCTAAAGTAACGTTATAATCCAACAGCATATGTACCACGTGTAAAAATCTCAAACATGGCTATATATGTACAGGAGCTGTAACAAAATCTGCTTTTTCTTGAGGCTGGCCATACTGAGTTTCAAATCTGAATGAACCATCTGTCAGAGACAACCGAATGTTTCAGCAGGAGTTCAAACGTAAAAATCAGCCGTCACAAGGTCTTCGTAAACAACAGGGACGTGTTTCTCTGCGGGTTCAGAGGACTCTGCTCTCTGACCTGCGAAACATTTCCAAAAACCACCTTAGGATATGTAACACGCCACTGTAGATGAAGACAATATTTAAAAGAATGAATCCACTCTTTCAAAATAACACTCTGAAAACTATCTTTGATTTTTGAAGGATTTTTTAGCCTTTTGGTTTGGAGAAGCATTTACAAAAAAGGGAGAAAATAGAGTAATGATTTCTCTTTGGAACTTAAAGTTCATCTATTAAGATGTTTTTCGAATTGATTATTGGGGACCAAGAAATGTAAATCAACTAAACACATATCGTCAGTTTCAGCCAAGTCATGATTGTGGTGTGTATTTTAAAAGTGCAGAATAAATTATTCGTGAGGCAACCCACTCTTTACCACCATCTCTGTGCTCGTCCTCCTCTTTGTTCCCCTGCTCGTTGTCCTCCCTCCACTGCGATCTCCGTTTCCCCTCTTCTCTCCTCTGTGCCCACCCGGCTGTCAGCTTCCCACACGAGAATCTCAGACACTTTGCCAGAGACTGAACACAACAACTCATCTGTCTGCTCGCCTACGTGCCAGGTAAGGATGCCCACACTCGATAGAACTAATTTTGCTGTTGTGGCCTTTTTCGATGTCCTCTTTGCTTAACCTTGAAAAAAACGTTTTGGATTGAATGAAGATATAAAACAAACAGAACGGTGAAGAGAGACGTCCAGTTTTCTGACATGTTGGGGGCCGTTTGCCTTGTTGGGGTTCCTGTTTGTGCAGGAGGTGGGAACATGGTGAGATAAATCCGACAGACGTGTTCAATATGTCTGCTGTCTGTGCTGGCTTAGGTTATTGTGCCCACTGTGTGTGTGTGTGTTTGTGTGTGTGTGAAAGTTGTTGATGTTTGAAGTGTATCCAAGCTTTTCTTGCTTCATTAACTCACTACAAGGAAGACGGGGCAGAGATCCAGCCCCTCCGCCTCTCTTTCTGTCTCCTCTCTGCTTTGCCGTTGTGACTGCAGTCCCCCGTCGCCGTGCCAAGGCATGCTGGGATTGAACAGAGGGAATCTGGTGGGTGTGGGATGCCCGCCTTGGCCTGGGTCCAAACCTCGGGCGGACGGAGGGGGTGCCCCCGGACGGTCGGGCATCTCCTCTGCTGCGCGTCCTCCAAGATGGCCGCGGAACTTCGAGTGGACTCACCGCATCCCACCTCGCCCCTGCTTCCCGCGGCGCCTGCGCTTCCTCTGCACGTGTTAGCTCAGAGGCGTCTGACTGTTTTTCTGCTGTTTGGCTGTCTGTCCATCTGTGCTTCATTGTGTGTGTGTGTGTGTGTGTGTTGTGTTTGTGTGTCTGGTGACAGACAGACAGTAGCAGACTCTATCAGTGTCTGGCAGGCTGGCCAATAGATGACAAAAGATGCAGAAAATGTGAGAGACAAAACATCAAATCCAAACCAGACAAATGCGCAGAGACACGTCCAGACCGTCAGACAGGGAGACAGACCGATAGACGGACAGGCAGATGGAACAATAAGTAAACTGCAGGTGAAGATGTGTAAAATGACAACATCATAGGATACTGACCTCGCATAACGCAACACAAAGGCACATTAGAGAGCACGAGACACCAGACAGATACAGATGGCAGACAGATGCACAGACAAAGATCAGGCAGGCAGAAGGACAGACAGAGAGACAGACAGACAGTCAGGTGGACCCTGTAGCAATCAAGAGCAACATCCCTCCTGCTCTCTCTGTGTGGTGAGGATCAGACACGAGGTACGCTTTGTCAGATTTATCGTTCAGCCTTATTTCTTTCTCTGCCGTCCCGCCGTCCGCAGCGCTTTGTTTCCTCCTCTGTGCTTATTTTAGCCTCCTTTCTTTCTCCCTTTTTTGTTTTGTCTTTCTTTTTTTTTTTTTGCCTGAGCTCCCTCTCTCCTTTGTGCCCGTGATGTGTGCCGACGTCTCAGGGCGCCGTGCCAACGCTGCCTGATGAGGACTAAGCTGCGTGTTCTCTTGTTTGTGTGTGCGTGTGTGTTGGTGTATGCAGATCAGCTTGTTTGGGGCCGGCGGCAGCTGCAAACACTTGTTTGTGGCATTACGTCCATGTGGCGACTGGGAGGAGGACCCGCCGCCAGTCTGCCCTTTGAGATAACCGAGACTTCAGACTTTCATGTTGTAAAGAAAAGAAAAATGCATTCACAGTGGCACATGTGAGAAAAAACAACAACTGCAGCACACGTTAGGCTGCAGGAAGGGGAAAACATGCGTCGTCCAATCAGCAAAAGGAATAGCAGAGAATAAGATGAATAATATAAACATTATGTGATCCATCACTGGGCACAATTCTGCAAATGCAAGCAAGGACCGTTTCTAAAACTATCCATGTCGGTGCATTCAAGGTCACTCCAACCAAACATTATGCTTTGCACAATTTGCATGCCTGCTTTTTGTTTCCCCTCTTGATCTGATTTGGTGATATATTTTTGTGCAGTGTTCCTCCTGAGCAGCTCGGACGTGGCAGCATCTTTAAATGACCCCAGCAGAGGAATTTTAGAAATCAGACCGTGCTCTCCGGTGAATCATCGCACAATACATAAGTAGAAACCAGAGGCTAAATCAGTTGTGCAAATAAGTAGGATCAGCTAATTCTAATTGAAGTATCAAAATTAAAAGAAAAAGTAGGAAAAATGAAAATGAATGGCCCTTTTGAGTGTTACACTGTTATTGGATTAGTATTACTGATGCATTATTGTATGAGCAGGATTTTTGTTGTAATTGGTCAAAGTGGAGCTTAATTAAAATATTTCATGAAGCCCTTGTTTGGAAGTTCAGCCTATAACAGTACATATCATGCATCATATCATCATTCAACACCATATTTTATAAAGTAATCTAATCTTTTATATATAAGTGCAGTTGTTACATCAATGAGGTGAACTAAACAGCAATAATATTTCCCTCTGAAATGTAGTGATGTATTTAGTAGTAGTATGCGTTTGTAGGAATACATTCACACAATTTTTGACGTTGCAGGAAGTTACAGGCCAGTTGAAGCTACAGTCTTGTTCATGTTACAAATGCATGAAATATGATCAGAAATATGAGCGAGAAAAGCTTCTTTGTGTTAAAGCCCGACCAGGTGACAGATTTCACGGAGTCCGGCCGACCTTTCCGGTCATGTGTGTGTGAGGGGGAATGAATAAGCGGCTCACGGTGAAACGCTGACTAACGCCTGCGTGAAGGTCAGAGGTCAGCTGCAGCTAAACACTCCTGAGCCGCCAGAGATCATGTGCCTTGCTCCATCACATTAACGCACACACAGAGTGGATGCTGTGCGCCCACTTTACACTTTACAGAGCATTAGGACCCTCACTGGACCCACTGAGGTCATGGAGGCGACAATGCAGTGAGTTTTTTTTTTTTTTTTGAGCTGCTGCTTGACTTCCCCCGCAGAACCAGCAAAGAAAAGGTCATGATTTATTTCTGTCAGCCACGAGCCCTGGGTTTAACGCCCTCTAGTGGAGAGCAAATCGAGCTGCAGTTGGTTCGAGGGATTAAAACCAAAATCAGAATCAAAATCCTTTAAGTTCAAAATCACAGTCAGATGATGTTCTCCTGTAAGGGTGTGTGTGTGTGTGTGTGTGTGTGTGTGTGTGTGTCTGCGTGAGTGACACTTACAACTCACTCATCCAAAGCATTCATGGACTAGTGAGTTGTAAGGTTAAATTGTCGCTACACACACTTTGTATAAGAAACGTGTGTCTGCTTTGTGTTTTTGCCTTCTGCTGTCTCTGCCCTCACACTCTGTTTCATGAGGTGCCAGGAGGAAGGCTTGCTTTGAAAGAAAGAGTCTATTGGTGGCAGATGTTACTCTGGCAGTGACGGAATTTGTGCATGTGTGTGTGTGAGAGTGTGTGTGTGTGTAGTGTAGTGGTATGTGTAATTGTGTGTATGCAAATTAGTGGAGCTTTTGTACTTCTTAATCTCGTGTGGTATTTAGCATTTGTAATGTGTCATGACAACATGTGCCTCAGTATGTGTGTGTGTGAGTGTGTGTGTGTGTATGTCTGCACTCCTGCGTGGCCCTGTCTGTGACCACAACTGTGTGCAGAATAACAATGAGCATCTCAGGCTACCCAGACTGTGTGCGCGTGCGTGTTTGTGTGTATGTGTGTGTGCGTGCGTGTGTCTTTGCCAAGGGCTAGTGTTGCCCTATTGAGTTTAAGAAGAGATTTAAATCCCACCTCTCCTCTCCTCTTCTCTCCAGCATGCAGGTAGTTTTGCGAGTTTTACCCCATTAACAGCACTTCACTGCAGACCACTTCAAAGGCCATGTGTTTGTTTTTATCGCCTCCCTTTGAGAAGTATCATTTGATTTCAGTGCACCATGAAAATCAGCTTGCAGAAACCTGAGCCTTAAAGTGAGCTTTAAGTCTTCATGGTAATGTATTTGCAAGATTACTTCCGTTTTTTTTTTGTCCTGTGAGTTGAGGTCATGCATGCTGCAGGAAAACTCTGCGTCCACAAGTGATGATGTCAGAAAATGAATCCTGGACACAATCATGAGCGAGGATGTTAATGCAGAGATTGTGTGAATTTGCAGCTGATTGTTTCCACACATGCATCTGTCAACAATAAAGATCACTCACAGCAGCCTCTGCTTACAAGTGCTCTACTGGAAACCATGATAGAATAGATTTTTTTCATATAATATTTAAAAATTATATAATTATACTAAAACTGACTAAAGGCTGGAAAGTAAAACATGAAAGAATCTACAACCTCCGACTGATTTCTTAAAAATATCTATGTGTGCAGTTCAAAATAGATGGAATAGTCAGCAGGGACTTCATTAGGAAATTGAGTCTTTCTTGAAATTGCAGCTGTTGAAATTTACATATTTATCGGAGAGTTGATGTCAAACGGCGAGTGTCTGACTGCGTTTATGAGAAACACAGGTGTAGCCTGAGAAATTGCTACATTTTAAAAGTTGATCTTGTGTTTGAAAAGAGGAGACAGACGTAGAGAGGTGTCTGAAAGCAGAAAGAGAAAGTGAGACGTTTGTTTACTGAAGAAGAGAGATGAAATCAGTGAAAGATCAACAGAAAGACGAAGGTGGAAAAGCTGCCGGATTAAAAGGCTTTATGTTGTGGTGTGTGTGTGTGTGTGTGTGTGT
>JAOXYL010000045.1:14822252-14850215 GCA_028564955.1 Terapon puta
GAGAGAGAGAGAGAGAGAGAGAGAGTCACAACCGATGTGACTGCAGAGAGAGAGGAGGGGAAAGCGGAGCTCAAGCGAAACAAGGTTAGCCAGCAGCGAGTTAAGAAAATGGCGATCATGCAGGACGGATGCCTCCCCTCGTAGATGCTGCAGACGCGTTGAAATCCTTTTAGCCTTACAGCCGGCTTTCCTTTCCACTCTGTTGCACTTTATACTTCAATGAGGTAAGGTTGTTGTTGTTTTCTGGATGGGTGACTGTTTGTTTTTTGTTTTGTCGAGCAAGCCGTCCCCGGAGAGGGGAGCCGAGAGGGAGCAGGCAGACGGGACGAGGTGTCGATGAGCTGATCTGTTGTTTAGTTAGCCGCGGGGCTAAGCTAAGCTAAGTTAGGCTCGGTTGCACTGCAGCTTGCGAACGTGAAAATCAAAAACATCGATTTATAAAGGCGTGTGTGTGTTTGTGTTTGCATGCAGGTGATTTGACGTTTCAAGGCGTGTGTTTTTTTGACAGGCAGACATTTTACATTTGGTTAACCTTGCGCTAACGCTAACTAGTCGGTTAACCTTAGCTCGCCAGCTGTGCGCACATATATGTCAAGAGGCTATTCCGCATTTGATTTGACATTATTGTGTGATTATACTTGTTTACCATGAAGAGACTACTGTTGTTTTATTCGCTGTCATACTTTGATGAATAAACAGCTCAGTCGCTTGATTTCAAATAAGACCGGGTGAGTTAACTAGCCGCGTTAGCTTTCAGCTAGTGTTAGCCGGCATGCTAATTCGACGACGTAGGTTGCTGGGCGACGACTCCGGGTGATTGCCCGGCTTTTTCGGTGACCTGTAGAGGACACACGGTGCTTCGTGTGAAATAAAACGGTCAGAAAATGTTGATGAAACGTTGCAGACGCTTGCATTTTGCGCTGAAATGGCGAAGATGCAGAGTTGAGCTCCTATTTGCGTTTTTAACACCCTCTGTCGGCGGAATTCAGAGCCGCTGCTTAGCTTCACACCAGACCTCCTCCTCCTTTTTGCATTCGTATCCTCCCTAACTTTTTCATCTACACCGTGCTGCGGAGTAAATATATGTAGTATAATTGCATCGGCTGTAGATAGAAATGCTCTTGTTTGCACCGTTGTTTGGTTTTGGCTCCGCGCTGGGGGAACACACACACCAGGCGAGAGAAGCCATGTTGGTTAAGCTGTAAGTCAGGCAACAGCTGAGATAATGGCCGATCAGGACCCGAGCTGTAACTCTGACCTACACACTCTCACTTTATCTGTGACTCCCTGACAAACACAGCCTCTGTTCACCTTGCAGGGCCTCAGTTTTGCCGGGCTCATGCTGGTGCTTTGCCCTGTTATGCAGCTCAACCTGCATTTCCACGTTGACTAATTGAAATGCTTTTCATTCTGCATTTCATTGCAGTCTGATGCTCTCTGTTTGTGTTTATTATTTCTCTTTGTTTTGATGTTGTGGGCGAGGTGCGTGCATTTTAACCTGCACGTCTTGAATAATAAAATGGAGCTGTGTTTACTATTTCTGGTTTTGCACCTGTCTGCGCAACCCCTCTCACGTGTGGCTTTCACAAGGTGTTGTTTAATCACAGCAGACCAATAAAACAGTATAACACTCGCATGCAGGGGATCTTTTATTTGCAAACAAGGTTTGTTTAGGTAAATGTGGCCTTTTGATATCATCTTATCTCTTCTCTCTCTTTCAGAGATTTGGAATTGGAAGCTGTTGCCACCAAAGAAGCTGAAGCATCTTAACAGGTGAGCGTGCCAACATAAATATACACACACCAATTGATATCGCCTCTCTCTTTAGATGAAAGCACGACCTGTGTATGTCTGTGTGGGTTGGGGGGACACAGGATTGGCAGCTGCTGCTTATGCAAGCACATGCAGTTCCGTTTGAATTGAATTGGAGGGTCTGGGTTGGTCTAGGCCGCATTGTGCTGAGTAAGCTTTGCTGTTTTAAAATCGCTAAATGAGAAGCCAGAGTGCCGATGTTTTGTGTGTGGAGAGGTGTTTGTGCAGCTCATTGTGTCCATACAGTTGGTCTACATGCAGGCACACAATAGAGCCGTGGACCGCAACTAGTCGACCAACCCACTCCGAGGGCCACGCTGTCGTTTTTTTGATCCTAAATTTGTTTCTACATTCGCTGTTGTTTTGATCGTGTGTCATTGTAGAGAGCCGGTGCCCCATCTCACCTCTGTGTTGTCGCCAAAAATGTCTGTCGTGTCAGTGTTTGGGGATGTTGTTCAGACAGGAAATATAAAACCTTATCGGCCGCCTTGTTTTTCATGCTGGCTTGCTCCTGCTTCTGTTTTGTACATATCTTCTGTAAGGTGTTTCATGGTTTGAAATATTACTCAGCTAATGGCTTTGCAGGTATTTTATTATGCTGGTTTGTTTGGAGTTAGTTGCTAAAGGCAGTTCGTGTTTCACATTTTCCAGGAGTGTGTATGTGTCAGACTGCCTGCTGCTGAATGTGATGTAATGGTAAACCATATTAATGCCATTATAAATGTATAGCTACATGACTACTTTTTCACATTACATGTCACATTAGCAGTATTATTGGCTCTGACTTTACTGCACTAACATTCAAAGGGTTTGTCTTATGAGAATCATATTTCATTTAACGAACATGGTACATATATAACTCCCAACTCATCACTGTTTAATTTTAGATGTGCTTATTTTCAACTGGCAACAATTTCTGATAAAACAAACTCCTTAAATGACATGCCGGTAATTTCTGTTTCAATTGTTAGCTTTTGGAAAAAGGTTTCCCTTTTATTGTTTCAAGAGATCTTGCCATAAAGCTTACAAATAGCATTTGGTGGATATTTCTATAAAAGGCAAGACAAAGTATCATAAATTTAATACATATATAGCATATGTGGCACCAATGGAGATTACTTGCTTCAGACCACGAACTAAATGAGTGTTGAGCACTCTGAAGTCTTTCAGTTGTACATAAGCAAAACTTAACCATGAGTCAGTTTCTAATCACAGACCTGTGACCCAGCTCGCTCACAGATACTCATAGATCCATTTTTTTGCATGTGGACCTGCTGTGTTCGTAAATATAACACAATAAAGAAATAATGCACAATTAGCTGTGACTTGTTATTTCCTTTGCTTTTGTAGAACTATGTGCTGTCTAGCTTCACTTTCACTTTAAGTTGTCTGACTCCATTCCCCAAATTACTCTTCCCCAAACATGTTTTTAGTCTCCTCTCTAAATATCAAGGCGTTGACTCCATACTGAAAAGCCATCTTGAGATTGGCCTATTTGGAATGTAATACAGCAGTGCTACAAATTCCCAAGATGTCGCTACATTGGCAGGGGATCAGGTAGTTGACCATTGCCCCTCGGAGCTGTAAAGCCGCACCTGCAGATGGTCATGAGACTTGAACAAGCAAAGAGCAGAAATGGAGCGTTTGGTAGTGCTGACCTGTGGAGTCTTAGTCAGGATTCAATTCACACAGAGCCAATTTTAGGTGAGCTGCCGTGTGGATGGATGGATAGATGTCTCTTTGGCTTTACCGTTTTATTCAATCAGACTGGTGTTGTTACAAAACCGCAAACCTCTGTTCAGTTTTTATTCACGGTGGTGAAAAGTATTTATTTAAACCTTTGCAAGAGAATATCTACATTTGTATTGGTTCAGTAAAGTAAAATGTTTGTTTAGCATTTATTTTCCACCTACTGCCCAAACTTTGAGGAAAGTCAGAAACATAGTTTGAGAAGGATTTTAAACTGCTCAGTTATAGGTAGATATATTTTAATCAACAGTACACAGTTACAAGTTCACACTGTTTTGTTGTTTGATACAGTTAAGTAAAAAAAAACACATTTGAATCTGTATTTTCAAAACCTGCAAAAAGCATTGCTGTGGGAGATACTTTGATGTGTGACTTAAACCACCCCCCTCTGCCAGCAGCAAAATTGAATTGCTTTTTTTTCAGCCAGAAATATCATATTGCCTCTCTTAAGTTACCCTGACCTGAAATGAACCGACCCGTTTTTGACTGCGCTGTTGAAACGGCAAGTTTAATGCAGCTAAGCTGGAAATGTCACATCTTGCAATGTCAACCTCACAAAGCCTGCGCTGTTGGGCTGTTGGTGGTGAGGAGATACTCGTTGTCATTCACTAATTGAGTGATGGCTCTCCTGAATGGAGCCTCCAGTGTTTGGCCTGTGTGAGAACATGCTAATGCAAATTGATGCAAATGACGCAGGGTTGTACATGCAAATTAGCCACGCGACCACCCTCTGGCTTTTGTTCTTCAGGGCCAGACGGACTCTTGCGAGTGCATGTTTGTGCATGCTGGCATCCATAGGCCTAGGTTTGGGTGTAAGTCTAGGCTGCTTGTATGAAAACTGCTTCTTCCACAAACCTACAACCGTAATCAATAGTCTGTCTCATAAATTTGAAAGTCCTCGCTGGCTTTGCTGCGTGACTCACTTCTGGGAGTGCAAAACACTCCTACAGGGTCTTAGGATGCAGCCGTCTAAAGCCTCAGATTTCTGATCTCTTCCTCCTCAGAAACCCAAATATAGTTTGATTATTTTTAAAGTCTTTCAGCTTTATTTGACAGCAGGCTGAAAAGAGTTCACAGAATAGGCAAGTGGGTGGCAGCGAAACCTGTGCTAGACTGTGAATCTCACAAGGATGGAGCTGGAGGAGCTTTAAATTTACTCAGAGCAGACAGCCAGAGGCAAATGGAGGATGAAAGTATCCAAATGTGTTGGGCTACAGGGTTGTACGTAACATCACAAGTGACCTTTTCCAGCTATTTTGCTCATCTGTCATCTGTGCACTGCTCTCTATCCATGTCAGCCCTCCCACTGTCTCAAGACGGAAAAATCAAAAAGTATGTGCTTAATAGTGGAATCAGCTGTCTGGATTGTTGTGTTTTAAGTGGATGAAATAACAAAGGCCATATTTAGAGATGAGATATTTTTGGAAAGCGATTCCTTTTCATCAGTCTGGTGATCTGCGTGTTACTGTGAAGATAGCAGCCCTTTTACTGTCTGGAATGTGTTGTTGAGTAAAGCAACACAATCAATGTAGTTTTTGTATTTTACAGATCATAGAAGATTAAATTTCTCATTTCATGTCCAAGATTATAACAGTGAACATGAACCGCAGTTTTATACATGCATAACTTTCTGAAGATGTTTTTCTTTAGAACCTTTAGACATTCTGGCAAACAAGAAAGGGCAATTGTATTACTGGCCTGTTTTATCAAGGTTGTACATTAACAAACTCAAAGAACAATAATAAAAAGCACATGGTCAGCACCTGTACTTGTCTCTCCACAATTACTGCATGTTTTGAATCATGGCCCATATATGGTATGAAACAGGTTACCAGAATATAGTGTCTGAAATACATTTCTCAGGTAGTGAAAGAAATGATGCCATGGTCATTGTTTCTTATCACTTCAAATCATTTTTTTATCTGAGCTGCTACTGCTGATGTCATGTTTTTTCTGGGCGAGTCCTCCCTCTTGAATGTTGACCCTTAGCCTGACACACAAACACACCTCACCTGCAGCCATGACCTTTAAAGGTGAAAGTTAAGACAGTGAACAGCCATGTATTTAGAAATAAGATACATGGCTACTACAGGTACCGGTGAGAAAAAATCAAAGTCAACTTTAAATAGCACATCTATGAGTTTGGAGGCTCATTAGATACCAAAAATCTTTATGGCTCTTTCAGCTAACTTAGATGAGGCAGCAGAGAACCTGTAGTCTTAATTGATTGACAGAAAAAATATTGTTAGTTGTCCCAATAACATGAGAGAGGAATTGATCACCCAATTATATCAAACATTTCTCTGAAATTTGCGACTTTCTGTGTTTTCTTTGTATCATTAAGAAAGTTCTAAAAAATGATTCAATCAAAAATTGCGTACGCTAGAAAGAGGTCTTGCTCTCTTACGTCTCTAATTTTAGCGGCCTGTTCTTCTTTATCTGTCCTTTTCCTTTTGGTGACTCGCGATGCCCCCCTCCCTCTGTCAGCTGTAGTTGTCGGGGGATGGGCAATTGTTGGTCCATTCATAAACAGATGCTGTCCATGGTGTGTATGGGAGCACTCCAGGAGGGCCCCACCATGCTCTGCTGTTGTTGTTGAACCCAGAACCATCTGCTGAAGCACTTAATGGTTGGAAAGGAGTGGAGGAAGGGGGGTGGGAGGGCTGTATGGGAACAGAGGGACCAGGGCGGTGACTTAAGGTGGTGGCAATAAGAAAGTGTGAAGCTGATATGTGTATTTGCAGTCATTTTATCTGAATCCTTCAGAATAGTTACGGGTAAATCCCCCTGTGTGCAGGAAGTGAACATGAATGACTTGATGATGGGGTCAAACACCAAAGCATGACACTAATCTGTTTGTCAGACTGCTGTCATCTTCACACTTCTGCTGCTGGAGCTGCCCATAAACTAATACTACTACCAAAGATGTTCATAGCCTTTTTCTCTTAAAGATGACCTATGATCATGCAAAGGGCTTAGTGTGTTTCTTAGATCTGTAGATTACCAGGATATGTTTGAGTATTGATCAACATCACTATAAATGTACCACTGTTGAGTGATTTCCTCCTGCCTAGTTGAAAAATCACTAGATTAAATAGTTACATTTTGACTTTTTTGTGAGATGAAATATAAATGATTAAAAACTAATCTTAACAAAAGTTATGAGAGTTTAGTTAATGTTATAAATGTCTCCAACATGCTCAAAATTTTATTGCATTTTTTTCAATCTTGCATCAGTATCTTGCAGTAACATGATTTCAATAAGCTGCTGGGTAGTTATCAGACTAAATGTGCCAAATGATTGCACATTTAATGCTGCAGCCCCAGTGTCTGTCTGAGTTGTTTCAGCATCTCTGTACGTCTGTCTGTTTATAGCTAAGGTAAGTGCTGCGCTGTAATCCCATTATCGGATTAGACGACAGCCTGCAGCTTTCTCCTGCAGGCTAAATGGCACACCCACCGGGACCAGTGCAGCTAAACTCAAGACTCACTGAGGGAGAAGCCACAGTCTGATTACTAACTAATAGGACCCTAATAGGAAGACATGATTTGATTTTGGAGCCAAACGGAGAGGAAATATTATAATCAGCAAAGTATCATGAAATTGTTTAATTACAAACGTTCAGATAAACCAGTTTTTATATTTTGGGGACAGATGTTTTAATCTTATTGTCGCCATGGAATATCCAATGGTGCAGCCCTACAAGTTTAACTTGAAGCATGAGCAGAGTGTAATGTTAAACTGCTCCATCATCCTGACCAGCCCACGGAACTAAAGAACTAAAAAAAGAAACTGGTTTTATACATGTATTTCTAATACAATATTTATGGTTTTTTTGTTCATTATTTTTCAAATGAAATAATGATGTGGTGTGTAAAAGTTGGAACCACTATAAACTTCTGCAGCTTCCAATCCAAGATTTAGAGTGAAAATAAGATTCTGTCTATTTATCATTTAAACTTAATAAATGGCTTAAATGATTGATTAGTAGAAATTCAGTCTGAAATGAATTCCATTGACATTTTTTTGTTTCTCGCTATATGAGCGTGTGCAGTCAATGGGTGGGAAACGATAAACTTTTCCATTGGCTGCCAGCAGTCTTTAAAAATAAAGGTGACTCGTCTGTGGGATAAAGTCTTGAAGTGTTATGGTTGCCATTTCAATTGTTCATTCACAGAGTTTATAGTTTATAGGGGATTCTCTGTTAAGTGTTTCTTTGCTCATCTTAAATTTGAATAGGTAAATGATGAGTTTGTCGGAAGAAATAAGTAGAGGTGAAATTGTTCTCGCGACATGAGTGATATCTTAATGTTGTTGGAGCTTCTTATCAGTTATGAATATTTTTTCCGTTCTCTGTGTCAGTCTGTGTTACTTCTCTCTGTTGTTTGGAAGGTTAGCAGCTTATCTCGGTGCATTAAAGTTCAGCTTGTAACAAACCAGACAGACTCCCTGAAATTTGGATAGATTTTGTACAAAGAAAGTAACATCTTAAGGTGTATGTCATAAACTTTGTGAAGCTAATGGCATTTTCTCCTGCTGTCCACAGGGAACATACCCATAGAGGGAAGAACAGTGGATGGAAGAGAGAGAGAGACGGAGAGTTTGACCAGGAAGGAGGACAAGAAGAAACAGGTCTGGTCAAAAGGTGAGACAACACGTCATGATCTCTCTCTTGTTAAGAGCTGTGGAATTTTTTTCTTTTTTTTTTTTTTTTTCCAATTCATTCAATTAATTTGGACAACAGAATTGATAAAATCATGTTATGACACAATTTGAGGTTGATTAAAGATTATGCTATTGCTCAGTGCTAGGACCAGCTGTATTTGTATATACAGCATGTCCTTGCAAAGGTAGGTATTATCTGTAAGATCTCAAAGTATTTGGGATTTATCTGCATCTTTGGCCTCTCCAACACCAGCTTCCCTTTCTTCCACAGGCTTATTAATCTATAATGAGCACTGTGCCACAAAAGCCCTAAGGTCCAGTTCGCATACTGTTCAAACACCTTGTGCAAGTCCACTCTGTAAGCACAGATAAGATTAATATTGCACATTGCAACAGACCTCTACTCAGGATAGTAAGAAAAATTGCCGTAAGCCTAAAATAGTTTCACTACCATCAGTGCTGCAGTTTAGTGTTGAGACATGATTCTGGCAACACGTGATTCAAATTGGCTCAGTGTGAATTAGCACAGCACGCTCAACTCCCAGAAGACTAAAGAAATCCACAAACTGCCTGGCTCAAAGCATAAACTCCTATTGTCTAATTTTAAGCCATGTGTCTATTTCAGCTGTGAAGAAGAGTTTGGAAATATTAAATGATTATTTTTCCAATTTTTCTTTTCTCCCTTGCACAGTCTTGGCTCTGTCGCTCGTTGTCTGTCCCAGCAGTGCAGTGTGCTTTGCTCCTCTGACAGAGCCGGTGTACTTTGCCTTGTGACGTAGTTGCGTTTTCCATTTGAATTGCCGTTACAGTTTCCATTGAGGCCTGTGGCTGCTACTGTTACAGCTGGAACTACTGTCATGGCTAGTGAAGGCAGGAAGTCTGATAGCGTCTATCTCTGACCTTGAGTGCGTCTTTATGTTTCAGTCGCTCTCGCTGCCTCTCGCTTTTGTTTTCACTCCTCTACCTCCTTCCTGCTGTATCTCTCCTCTCACTGTCTTATTATATTGTTGGATTTGGTGATGTGTCCCAGTAGTAGACAGACAGTTCAGAGTTTACGGCTCTTCAGTACCACACTGTGAACTGGCACAGCCATCTATCATCATGAAACCTCTTACCCCAGATAATGGTTATACAATAACAAGACTGTAATCATTGTGCCTCTGAAAGACTCAGTGTCTATACTTAACAGTGTCGTACTATAGCTCGAGTCTATAGGCTGGTTTGCCCTCAGTTTTCAGCAGGTCTTTAACATCCAGTCCAGTTAACTTTGGTCTTGAATCCAGTAGGAGTGATAATGTAATTCTGTTTTTCATCAAGCATATTAGTTGTTCAGGGGATTGACACAAAGCTAATCTGCACCAGTAAATTTACAATATTTTTTTCTACTTTTTCAAAAAGTTGTGAAAATACAGAAAAGTCTCTGGTTCTAAAGACAAAAGGAAATGTGAAGTTTTCCAGTTTATCTTTATCTGTAAACTGAAGATCTTTGGCCTCTGACAACTTATCATTGTTTTTCACTATGTCCTGTCATTATGTAGGTTATGTGATTAATCAAGAAAATAACCACCTGGTTGATTCGAATGCACCATGTGCGTAACTGTTGTTTCAAGAGAGAATCTCATGATTTATACTCCCAAGCAGGATTTTTAACTTTTACTGTTAATTCTTTACAGGCAGTGATTTAAAAAAATGGCAGCAGGATTGAAAAAGGTCTTTCACCTTAAAATAGTTTACAACCATCTGTGCTGCAGTGCAGATAGATGAACCATACATAATAGAAATTGGCACAATGTAGAACATATCCCACATCTCTCAAACAAAACATCTTCCGGAAATCTACTCATTGCTCCTCTTAAAGCAGCAACTAGAATGGGACAAATCAACACTCATCTCAGATATATTATTAGATTATTATTCGTGTATAGTTTGTATTAAATTAAACATACATTTATTTTCTGGATAAAGTTTCCTGAGCATGCCTGGTGGCAGCCACCTGAGTGTGGGTGGACAGGTTACGATAAAATCAAACAAATGCATGAATAAAGAACAACCCAGCTAATGAGTTACAAGCCAGACCCGAAGCTTGAGCTTTTGCGTACATTTCTCTTGTGTAGCTGCCCCTCCAAGCCCCTCCCAAAGTTTTCGTGACGGTGGTGGACCGTGTGACAAGTTGATCTATCTGCTCCTGCACACACACAGTCACACTGCAATCTCATGCACACAGACACACTCACACTGCAATCTCATGTACTGCACACTGTTTTGAAAGAGATGCAGCAGACTTGTCCAACGCAGCAACACCTGCACTCCATCCTGCTCTTAACGCCTCCTCAGACTCTTCAGTCCTTCGTGTTGACCTGCAGCAGGAGAGGAGCAGACTTTCCCAGGTGTTTCCTCAGCTGCTCTGGTGGTTAATAGGGTTTTTTGTTGTATATTTGAGAGAGAGGAGAGCGAGAGAGGCTGGAATGTGCTTCTTGAGCTGATGTCACCTTGCTCGGGCAAGCCCAGAGGAGTTGGGAGTGTTTAGGAATGTTGCCATGACGACAGGGTCTTCCCTAATAACAGCTCCTTTACTGGTTAGATCAACTTCAGAGAATAGATTTCCCCTACAAGGGTAAAGGGAATTTAAGATAATCAATTAAACATAATTTTAAACGTTGTAATCCACTTGAAGTTAAATTAGTTTTACACCAGGACTAACTATAATACCAAATCCATATCATTTCTCTTATTTGTACCTGTATGCTTTTTATACCTGTTCTGCCGCCCACTCTCAGTGCAGCCATTGTGTTTATTTGTTGCTGAGGGCCTGATGTGTTTTACTGGTATGCAAATGATGTTAAAGAATATGTCAGCTTTTGGCAAAAAAGCACCATGCTTCAAATAGATGTTGCAGTTGCATAGCAACAGCAGGACATGTGAAAAGGACTTTTTTTTTATTTTTTATTTTTTTCAAAGCTAAAAACAGTCACTGCATATAGTGTTTGAGACGGTCAAATCATTTGTTAACCTTTTGTAGGTTGATTATATGGTGACTTCAGTAAGTACTTGGCATCACATGGAACAAATGATCTAAAACATTTATAGACCTACTTCTGAAGATAAAACATACAGTGTCTTTCTTTCAGTCCTTAAACAGTAACACCATTTGTATGTTTACTGCCCCTCAAGTTCATCCCACTCACTATTTGTAGAGTAAGTTTCCAAAGTACTCAGGAGTCTCGAATTACTTCAAACATCAGTACAGATGTATTTATTACAGCTTCTGTCTTTGATAACCACACACACGCACACACACACACACACACACACACACAGCTTGTTCATGTCTATTCTATGCCCCTTGGCTTAGATCCACCTCTGTTCTACTCCTACTCTCTGGGTTATTTTATGTAACAGGTAAGGCAGAAAAAACACTTTGCTGGCTAATTCTATTGATCTGTTTCCATTGTTTCAGGTTTCAGCATGTTGGCCTGGTTCACACTCTTTAGTTTCTTTGCTCCTTGCTGTGTCGCAGTACACATTGTTCTGTGTTCATGTGCCGCTGACTTCAGGAAGTTGACCCCTTTGCTTTTTATACATGTTTGGAGCTGCAGCTGCATTCCTCTCACATCACCTTCGATGACAGCCCATTTTGCCTCGTTGTGCCTCCTTTTTCACATTCCACTTCTCTCTCCCCTCCTCTTCACCTTGGTGTGTCATCCGTTTTTTTTTTCTTATTCTGTTCACATCTCTCTTTCTCTCTCCCCCTCAGCTGCATGCTGTGTTTGTGTCTTGTCCCTATATTCCCTCTCTCCACCCCCCTCCACACTCTGTCTGTCTGTAAGATGATAGCAGCAGTCGAGCTGTTGCCAACTCCAGGGGCCCTCATGAAAGCCATTCTCAGATGGAAGCAGGGGGAAAGAGGAACAAACTGTACTCTATGTACTGAGCAGCAGCAGTGAACATGGTTATCCTCACCATAGCTGAGCAGTGTTAAGGTTATCTTTTTGTAATTTATTAAAGAATAGCTATGTCTTAATTACCTGATAAATAGGACTTCTAATTAAAACCCCCGGTAGCTTGTTTAGTCCAAAATTAAAACCCAGAACCTTAATGTATTGTGTTATTAGTATCTAATGCTAAAAAAACCCTAGATCCTCCGTTTGAGAAGCGAGATGTCAAATTTTAGCTAGAAATATCACTTAAACAGTTAGGTGTCAAAACTGTTTTTAATATTAATAGAAAATTTAGATGGCAAAACTAATCAGAACTTATTTCTTTCCCTCATGTTATTCACTTTTAACCAATAATGGCTTACTGCATGGTGAGCTCTGGCTCCAGTAAAGTTTTAAACACCTTTCTACATAACTTTGGTTCATACAGCCTTATAAGGATAAGTGGTTTCCCCGACATAGCCACTTTGAATGAGATGCTTTGGGGATGAGAGTGGTCTTTCCATGTAGGAAGGTTGAGTCAAGATCTGTAGAAGTAAACAGGTCTGTTTGCTGGAAGGGGCTTGGCCTTTAAGTGTTGCGCCTGCCAGAGGGAGCATGTCAAATCTACCTTCCTGCTCCCTTTCTTGTTTTTTGTCTTTTGGTCAATGGTTCTTCTTTCTTGTGAGAGTATTTTGCAGCGATGATATCATTGTCTGTTTTTTGATTGGTTCCAGAGGACGGCTAAGCAGCCTCTGGCAGGCTTTGTTTAGATGCTGGCAGGCTGCCCAGGTTTAGCTAGTGAGCTGAGAGTTAACAATTGTGGAGTTTGGCCTCAGTTAAATACGTCTGGTCACTGTGTTATATGGTTTTTATTGGTTTTATATCGGTTGCCGGTTTGTGTTCTAAAGGAAGCCATTTCCCTGATATGAATGGCAGTAGTTGGATTATTTTGCATTGTTGTATTAAGGTAATGAATAATCATGCCACTTCACATTTAATATTGAACTCAACTAACGCATGCTCCAAACTTGAAACACGTGCAGGCTTCATTGCATCTGCACACTTGCTCATTGTCCACACATGGGTTTGTTTGTTCTCTTATCATGTTGGCTAGTGAACAGAGTGGTTGCTATTTGAACTGGAGGTTTATAAATAGACCTGTACTGCTGCGACAGGCAGAGAGAACCTGCTAACATACTTGCTAACCTGCACTAAGAAAAGGTCAGGCAGACACACACACACACACACACCCACACACAGACTTTTCATCTTGCTGTCAAATACACTGGTCCACTTGTACTGAAGGGCATCTGTGCCCCACTCCTCTGCTGATTTGTGCTTTTGTCTTTGTCTTATTGTTTTTACCTCCCTCTCTCACATTTCTCTCTCTGCTCCAGGATAAGAGGTTTTGCTTGCCATTGCGTCCTAGGCCAGCGCTGCCAGCTTTAAGCCTGTTGTATAACCCTAATCTAGTCTCAACCCATACACATACCCCAACCCCCCCCTTGCTCTTCCTTCATATTTTTTGACTAACCTAGCAGACTCACATAGCAGGTGAATAATTAGACATGAGAGCATGACTTCGTTGAAGTGTCTGTCACTGGCACCAGTGGCAAAAAAAATTTGGCTGCAGTGCCACCACATATATTTAATCTTCTCTAAAATGTCATTGAGGGTCGAGGCTGTTGTGGCTAAGAAGATGCTGCGTGGAGATCGTAAGAACAGTGATCAGCTTTTGGCTTTTTATTTAGGGTTTTGAAGAGTTTGTTCACAGTAAAGACAACATCAAGTTATCCAATTTTCTCATTTGCGATGTAACCCATGTGGCGATCACTCTGCCACACTGACTTAAAATTTAACCACAATCACTTTTGCTCTCAGTTGCAGCACAATCAAGCTGATTTTCAAGACATAGACAAGTCAAACCATTACAGATTACAGTATGGTTGGGACCATGACATGGTCATTTACTCTTTATTTCAAGCAGGCTTCATGAAAAGTATACAAGAACAAAAGACAAAATAATTCTAATGAATTTTATGTGTATTATATTGATGTGCTTAAATGTTCCCTGAGACATCAAGGTGATGAATGTCTCCATAGATGCTTTAAAAACCAGTGGTGGTGTGGATTAGAAATGCATGTTTACAAACTGGACTGTGTTTGATGTTATCGATAATCTTTATACAGTATGTTGGACTAACCATGTTTCTCTGATTCTTTTTTTGTCTTTTTCTGCAGTGCCAGAGCACACCAGGTCAAGGCAGAGTCCTAAATCCAAACCACATCCCCCTTCCCCCTCCCCACACATACACCTACACTCCCACACACATTCACATACATAAACACGCACACACATACATACACACAAACGCTCACACCTACAGTCCTCAGCAATGCCAAGGGGGCCTGATCAGCCTGCTGCCCGCTCTGACAAGCCCTGCCTCTTCACTTCAGACCCTTGAGGCTGTGCCCTCTGAGCTTTGACCTTTGACCTTCCCTCCGTCGACCTGGGAACCAGAGGTCACCTGTTCTCCACTCAGACCGGGGACGCCCTCCTGCCCTACCAGGAGCTGCAGCCACAAGCCGCACTCACAGGTAAACTATGAAAAGAGAGGAAAGATGAGTAGGTAGATTAATCTGTATCCTCCAACACATACTAGGACAGTGGCCAACACAAGCATGCTGTCTGCCAATGATGTTGTTCTTGGATAAGCAAGAAAACAATTGTACAATTTAATTTAAATAGCAGTGAATATCCAAATGTGGGTGTGTTCTTGCTCATTGTTTCTGATGAGTTTCTACTCGCATTTCTCATCCAAATACTTGAAAATGCACATAAGTGATCTGAAAAAAGTAAGCTGCCATTTACACAAGACTGAATGTTAAGAATAAAAAAAGAAAGAAAAGACTGGCTCTGTGTACTTTTAGGTTTTTGAAATGCATAAAAATTGATTGGTTTAATTTATATAATATCTGATCTATTATATATTTTATATCTGTGATGTTCAACAAAATAACTGCACCATGATGATTTGTGCAGTCCTACCGATATCTTAAATTTAAATATTTTAATCACCTCTTTATATTATCATCTGGAATAACCAGTAGTAACTGATTTAGGTTCAGCAACTAGCATGGTCTGTCCACTAACACCCTTCTACTTGCAAGCTCTTCTTACTTTGATTTACACTCTTGTTTTCTTTTCTTATTGCTTGATCCTCATTGAATGTCCTATCTGTTCAAACTATTTCTATCATCTCCCCACTGTGTTTGTTTTCTGGCACTATCTCCAACTCCCTCTGAGTCTATTTGACAGTCTTTCCTCTCTCTGTTTCCAGGCATGGCTCCCATTCGGGATTCCGTCAGCCACTCCCCTAATCAAACAGGTGACTACACATTGCCTTCTTCCTTCACCGTTCTTCCATGTTTCATGCTTCCCCCTGATGTCTTTGGCTCTCTGCTTTGTTATCAAAACTAGACTAAGTAGACCCTGTCTGACCTGACCATGACAGGTGATTCATTTTATTCCTGGCATATCAGAGAGCTGGAGAGATGAATGACTTAGAAAGTGGGTGCGAAAGGGTGCAAGAGGAGACTTGGCAAGCGAACATCATAAGCACCATAGAGAGCTGGCAAGCAGTTTATACGGAAGAAAAGCTTTGATAGTGAGACACTTTGAGGAGAAACGATCAGAGATGGGCAAACATTGGTCACAAGACCATAGTTGGTACACTTACTTTTAGGCTCAGAGGATAGCTTGTAAAGAAACTGGATAAAGAAATGAGATTCAGTCGATGCCAGCATGATTGAAAGAATGTGATGAGTTGCTGTGAATTGCTGCTCGCAAACCAAAAGCTAATTACTAAACTGCTCCAAAAGCTCCTGCATAATATTTTATAATCCAGAGCAAACAATGCAGAATAACAGTCATAGCTGTTTTTGTGATACTCCTCTTTCATAGGTTCACAATGGCCCACTACCCTTTCATTTTAGTGACAATCAATAGTACGATAATGCATTCACATAAGGTAACTACAGCAAATGAATGAGGACTTTCACTCCAAGTTAATATTATGCATAGAGGGTCAAAATGCAGACTCACCATTTGCGACTTAATGACTGTCAGGATAATGGCCATGGAAACAAAGTCAGATCAGAAGTGGCCTCTACAGTCCAAGTGTAGATAAATGCCAAGTCAATCCAGATGAGCTTAGACAGTTTTTTCAAAGAAAAAAACCCCAAAACATCAAGCTATTAAACAAACCTAAATCTTTTTAGCTGCCACCCTCTTCTCTCCACCTCCTCCTCTTAAGCCCTCCCTCCCTCTTTTCACACTTCATCGCCATCTCCTCTTTGCCCTCCATCTCTCCTCTCCTGCCGATGGTTTCCCCTCACCTCCCTGAATCCTAGTTTATAGCTTTGGCATGCTTTTGGGTCCTGCTGTGGTGACAAAATGGTGACAGCTGTGTCCAGGCTCAGGCCTGGCACTGATCACACCCAGAACAGTTGGAATGCTGAAGGTTGGAGGGAATTGAAGAATGTCAAAGTCACTGTGAATGCAAGGAAATTTACTCAGTTTAAACAAATTTGAGAACATTTTTTATCTCCAATTTAACAATATCCTCTCCCATGTTTGCTCTCTCTTCATCCAGGTCTGGAGCATCCCGGCTTGGACTCGCAGTATGAGCCTTCCCCCTGGTCCTCTGGCTCTCCCTGCAGCAGTGACAGCAACAGCAACTGGGGCAAAGTCCTAGTGGACGGAAGTACCGACAAACCCAACAACCCCTCCTCAACTAACTCCTCCGTCTGGCCTCCCTCCTCCTCTTCATTCTCGTGCTCCTCATCTTCTTCTTCTTCTGGCTGTGGATCAGGATCAGACCCTGAGTTGGCATCAGAATGCATGGACGCAGACTCTAGCTCCTCGATCGGCTCAGAGAAAAACCTCGCTGCTGTGACAACAGTGATGATGATGTCAGCAAATGCTTCTTCCTCTGCGTCTTCTACGGCTTCTTCCCCCTCTTCCTCTTTGGTGACTTCTCCCATGATGGTCGGCGTTTCAGTGAACGGGGACAGCAACGGCAACAGTCGTCAGGTAATGAGTGCAGGGATGGGAACCATCAGTGGCGCAAATAATGGGAATAATAACATCACTGGGCCCTCCCACTATTCTGTGGCTGGATCCAGCAGTATTGGCAGCAATAACATGGGTAACCACAACAAGCCCGTCAATAACAGTGGTGTATGGGGCACCCAGTCAGGCAGCAACATGATCACCACTGGCGGAAGCACCCCCTGCATCAATGGAGCGTTAAACCCAAACACTTTAAACCCAAATGCCAACCACGGTGCCTGGCCGCAGAATCCAACCCCAAGCCAAGTGTCCCAGGGCCAACGGCCTCCACAGGCTCAAGGGATGAGTTCCAAACTGGGTCTAGCTCCTCAACAAAGCCCCATGCTGGGCTGGGGTGGCATGGCAGCTCCAAACAACAGCAGTATGATGGAAGACACTGAGGTGAATAATGGTACAGCAAGCAGCAATGTGTTAGGAAGCAGCAACAGTGGAAATGGTGGTCTACAGCCTACCAACCTTAACACTGAATCCAATGGACCAAATAACACTATCATGATGAATACTACTACTACTACTACTAATGCCACAATGACCTCTAGTCCACCAAACTCTACCGCCTCACCCCAACTCAGTGGGGATTGTTCCTGGGGCTCTATTGGAGGAGGGAATGGGGGTCCGCTGGCCAATGGAAACCCCTCATCAGCCCCCCAACATCCCCAAGGAGAGCTGGGGGGTCCTGGGGCCTTCGGTACGCCTTGGGGCGCAACTACCTACCCTGGAGAAAAGGGCCACCCAAATGCAGACACTGTGAACCCCCAAAACCCTGCCTTAATGCAGGCTGGGAACCCCCAAATCTCCTCTACTGCTGCTTACAAGAGTAATAATAACCACAATAACACTGGGGCCCCACGATGGGACCAGGGGCCCACCAATAACCCAAACCAGCCCCAGAGCAACTTGCCCTGGGGTATTGGCTCAAATCAAATCCCAGGCTCTGCAGGCCAAACACCAGGAAATGGCAACCAAACTACAATGTGCCCCCCAGCAGGGATACCCCGCCCATGGGGGAGCAGCGCATCTTCTTCTTCCTCGTCCTCATCATCCTCTTCAACATCTAACAGCAAGATGTCAAATGGGGAATGGGGATCAACAACTCCTGCAAACAACAATTCAGATGCTGGAAGTCATAAAGGAAGCTCTGCCAACAATGGCTGGAAGAGCTTGGAGGATGACGCCATGGGCATGGGAGGTGGAGTCGGAGGAGTGGGAAGCCATGGCTTGGGAAACGTCACTGGCGGCTGGGGACGCCCAGGAGGAAGTGAGGGAAGCGGAGAGAGCTCTGGAGGCCGATCCAGCTCAGACAGAGACACCAGCCAGCAAAAAGGAAACCGTAGAAAAGGGGCCCATTCTGCAGTGTCAACTGTAGTCCGAGCTGATGTAGATCCAAGGGTCCTGTCCAACACCGGATGGGGACAGACGCCCATACGGCAGAACACTGCCTGGGATGTCAATTCTCCTGCTAACAATCAGCACCAGGGTCCTAGAGGAGATGAAAGAAAGCACAGCACAGGAGGCTCCGGCTGGGGTACAGCAACACCGGCAGCGCCCTCCCAGACCTCTGGAGGTAGGGCTACAGTGTGTATGAAACATGTGTGTGAATGGTTTTTAGTGATTATGAACCCCTCAAAAAATCACCTCCCTTAAATGTACTTGCAGGTTGGGGAAGTGGGCCGGGCAGCTCAGGCCCAGGCACGGGAGGCTCTGGCTGGGGAGATCGACCATCCTCTGGGTGGGACAGCAAAGTCCCAGCAAGTGGTGGAGGTGGGCAAAGCGGCTGGGATGATGGGTCCAGTTACAAGGGAAGCAGCAACACCAGTAACACCTGGAGCAATAACAAAGATGACAGGTAATGTATGTTTTGGCATCACAGAAGTAGTTATTTTACTGATGCAAAAATATTATCTGCAGAAAATCTGAGGTATGATTTTATTTTTCTGTGATTTAATGTCTTATATTTTACTTATCATCTGCGATGTTTTTATTTAGGTCCAATACATGGACTAATGCACCCAAATCGCAGCAGAGCTGGGGTTCCAGCAGTGGCAATGGAAGTGAAAGCTGGGGTAGTGGTGGAGATGGTGCCAGACCAGGGTCCAACAACCACTGGGGAGAGCCCCAAAAAGGCGCAGGCTCAGTGGGCTGGGACAGCGACAGTGACCGATCTGGCTCTGGATGTTGGAGCGAGCCAAGCCGTACCAACACAAGCAGCAGCAACACCTGGGTAGGGAGTGGAGGATCGAATACTCCAGACCAGAGCACTCCAAACCCAGGTTCTAACTGGGGCGAGTCAGTCCACAAACCCAATCCTCAAAGCAACAGCACGGGCTGGGGTGAGCCAATGAAGAACAACCATGGAGCCCAGAACTGGGGTGAGCCAACTCCCAAGCCCTCCAACGAGTGGGGAAAGGGCCCTGAATCCAACACGTCCAGAGGCAATCAAGGGCCTAACAAGCCCACAGGTAATTGGCAGGATTATCAGAATCCCTATCAGAATCCCTGTCAAGTGACCTTTGTCCTCAATTTATTTTTAGTTGTAAGTTTGTGTGATTTAGTGTTTGATAAGGAAGACTATTTGGACACAAACAGTTTTGACATTGTAAAGCAAGATATAGAAATGGGCGGAAATAAAATTGATGACTTTTGTTCTTATTCCTTCTTTCATCAGGCTGGCTAGGAGGCCCCATGCCCACAGTAGGCCAGAAGGAGGAAGTGTCAACTGGATGGGAAGAGCCCTCTCCAGAGTCCATTCGCCGGAGGATGGAGATTGATGATGGGACAGCAGCTTGGGGAGACCCTGGTAAACCATCAGCCCACTGTAAATTTCTTCAAAAAGGGCTATGCAAAGTCTAAACAAAATTGAATGAAATTCCAGGCATGTCATTTTCAGCAGATTACTCAGTCGGTCTTCTAACCTTCCTTCTAGGTAAATACACAGGCGGACCTGTCAACATGTGGAACAGGGCTGGCCAGTCAGACCAGGAGCCCATGGGCCCATCTTCTCAGTCCCATCCAGCACACAGCTCAAAGCATCCTCCTCAGCCCATGCAGCCTCTTGCCCAGGACAAAAGCTGCAGTTCTGGTAAGTTGGATAATGTATGTGTACGTGTGTAAACAAATAAATGAGGCACATTACACACCTGTATGTGTAAGCCAGATGACGCCAGGATGATTACCTGTTTTTAGTAATAATGGTATAAAATGTTTATGCAGTACATAGAATAAAAAACAAAACATCTCAATTTCAAGAATTATGTATTGCACAAAATCTTTTCCACAGGTTTGCCTTTTAAAACACATATAGACAGGAGTACAACACATTGTGCATATGCCCCCACACACAGACATTTTTGGCCAGGTTACAACAGATCTTGTTTTCTTTAGCCTGCAGGGATGCTTTCATCATCATTTCATTTGTGTCAATTGATTACCTTTAGTTTAGCAGATTTTCATATACATGGCTCTGACTGCATGCACGCGATTGGATTTGCATGCTGATCAGTTTTTTTAACATTAAGTTTAAAATTGAAGTACATATTAAAATGCTACTTTATGGACTGGTATCTAAAATGGTAAGAGCATGTAAGTGCAAGCCTTCTGCTGCAGTCTGTAAAACTGGAGAATGGATACAAAGGTGTGAGTCCCACCCACACTCTTTTTCTGATACAGAAATAAGGTCTTAAAAGGATTTAGACAGTACAGACACAAGAAGTGCATGCGCTCACATTCACAAATGTATTCAAAAGCAAACACAATTTGCACATGGAGCATGGAGAGAAAACAAACACATACAGCCATTCTCTCCCATCTCCCTGCGGTGTTGTCTATGTCGAGGGCTTTTTGTAAAGCCGGTTGAGTCATCCCTTTGGAATGCTAAGAGCATCGATTTTTCTCTGCTCTCATTCGCCTTTATTCCCTCCTCCCTTTCTCTCTCACCCGCCAATTCTGCTTGCTGTAAAAACACTGGCTTTGTTGGGTTTGAGAGAGAGAGTGAGTGAAGGGGGGACCATGAGTGGTAGAGGTGGAGGAGGTGCTCTGGTGACTTAGTAATAGGAATGGTTCCAATGTAAGATGGGAAACTAAAAAGAGTAAGGCAGCGATTCTGTAGAAGTGGGCTGAGAAGGGGAAAAGAAGGAGGGGCTGTTGGGGTTATTCAAGGTTGCTATCCAGTGAGCTAACTGGAGCAGCAAAGTGGATGGCAAACAAGGGTGGGGCAAACCAGCAAGCTACCGTAATGAGAAACATAATCAGGTTGTAGGTTTTGATTCATTTTAGTTTGTTTGGTTCGATTTTTGCACAAAAATCACAAAAAATTGAATCATACTAAAATACAAAATATTTTTTAAACACATTCATTATTCAAGCTATTTTAAACAGCCACTTACTGCTCATAGATCTGCATATGAGCCACTGAAATTCACAAAACATTCATCCACATGTTACCATACATACCTGTAGTGTTTTCAGCCTCCTTTTATTCAATCAACTGATACATCCATGTTGGGAGAAACAGGGCAATAGATGCAAAATAGGTGTGTGTGTGTTTTTTTTCTGCATAGATGCACACTGCACCCCTGTTTGTGTTTGAGTGTAGCAAACATGTACATCTGCCTCATAACATGCATACGTAGCCAATTTGTGTTAGCATCTACCTGCGTGTCTATTTAGATGTGCTTCTTGTGTTGTTCTGTGCATGTACTTTGGTACGAGCATGCCCAGTCACATGAGGGACACTGGAGCCTGAGGCCACCCCATGATCTGTCCTATTTTTATGGGGAGGTATCCCTGGCATCTCCCCAAAGGCCTCTAGCCGAGGGAGAGAGTAGCAGGTCTGAGTGGTCAGCTGTAACAGGAGCCTTTTGAACTCATACTTTCACTGCCTTTAGCACACATGCTCTCACATTTGAAAGTGTATAGGGGCCTTTGCACACATCTATGCACCAACAGGAGTTCAAGTAAACAACACTTACATAAGCAAGTTGCCGCGAGGTTCCGCAGGGACATGAGCACTGCTTTTTCTGCAAGCTTTGTTCTCTGATTCCAACTAAGAAAAACAATGTAAACAATGTCACCTCTTCTGCCCTCCAACTCTGAGTGTCTGAACAAGCCTGCTGTGGTTACTCCAAACAGGGAGGACTGTGAGAGTGGGACAGAAAAAAAAATCTTGATAAATACCACTTCATTAGCCGCATGCAGTGTGATGTGTGAGTAATATTAATATGTAGTTGTAATCTTGTAATCTCACACTAAACAAAGTATGTTCAAGCAGCAACTATTAGACTTGTATTTCATAACCTTACCCTTAAGAACAAAAGCAGACAGATTTTAGAGTGTAATGTCATTAATGTGCAGTAGTGTATGAAGACTCACAGTCACATTATGGCTGCTGACTGTGTTGTGTTTATAACTTAGGTGGAAGTGTACCTGTAGCTGTTGATGTTGACATTACATGCCTCTTTATGTGCAAAGATAAATGTGAATGTGAAAGGAAAATGGCTTGTGCTCTCCTTGCTGTGGGTATTTTAAGCTTAGGGCTTGTTGTTTGAGTCTTAAGATGATATTGATAAATAAAGATAAAGTGTGTTACAGAAGGTGTATCTTAATTTGGGTCCCCCTTTGCCTTCAGGGTGGGGTGAGCCTTATCCCAAGCAGAAGGAGTCGTCAACGTGGGGAGAGCCCGCTCCTCCTCCTGTGACAGTGGATAACGGTACATCTGCCTGGGGGAAGCCCATGGACACCAGCTCCAGCTGGGATGAACCCAGCAGGGGTAGCAGAGAGACTGGTTCAGGATGGAACAACCAGCATAAGCCTGGTAGGTGCACATATTACACATGAATTTTCAGCAAAGCCTTGTGTCTTAACAGAGGGGTTAGTAAAAATATAATGCAATGTTTAAAAAATATCCTATATAAAGTCCTAGCCAACATTGAACATGGTTTTCATTTTTTCTTACCTCTTCCTGTTTTGTAGCACCAGGTCCCAAACCCATGGAGACGTGGTGTGGGGAGGAGGTGTCCATGAGCAGTAGCTGGGATCAGGAAGAGGAGGTAGAGATCGGCATGTGGAGCAACAGCCAACAAGATAACCGGTCTCACGACCAAAACACCTGGAACTACAAGCATAAAGGCTCCAACAAGGTTTGATTACCTTAGCTTTTGGATGTTTGTCCCTCTCAGACATAAAAACATTGATTCTGCGTGTAAGAAACAACTGATCGTGAATTAGAGAACACCCCATGGAAATATCTGAAGATCTTTTGGCCATCTGTACTTTTGAGTGATTAGAAACTTTTTCAGAAATGAATGGCCATGCTAATACCCTGCTGTTGGGTGTGCTGTTTTTCAGATGAACAAACCAGTCAACAAACAGGACGAACCCTGGATGAAACCCTTCGTCAACCAGTTCAACAGCATGAACTTCTCTGTAAGTGCCGTTTCCCACTGTTTTTTCCGTTAATATCCTTCTCTTTGAAACGATCTTTAAATGGTTGTGTGGTGGTCATGTAGTTCCCACCAAAAACTCATCCATTTAAAAGGCAGGTTTTCAACAACTTCATGTATATGCAGTGTTTCATTTTCAAACACGCAATAAATATACTTTGATAGATAAGTGCTCTATTTATGCTTCTGTCTCTAACTCACCTTTCTTGCAGAGAGACTCTCCAGATGACTCCATGAAGACAGGAGCAGGGATGGTGCAGGACAAGCGTATGGACATGGGCAGTATGGGAGACTTTAATGGAGTAATGGGGAAGAACCCTGGGTCTCGACACCAGCTCCACAAGGAGTCTGCCATGGACCGCAGCCCTTATTATGACAAGGTATGCAGAAACATTCTGGTGTGTTTTGGGTGGTAACGAAACAAAAAGATCACAGGAACACATCATGGAAAGACAGCATCCGTGTCATTACATTTTAGCAGACACTGGTTTGCATTTAAGGAATTGGTTATCAGTACGTTCTGCTGTTTAAAAATGCCATTAGCAGTTAGAGGTTCGGCCTTTCATTGTGGTGATCATGAGGAAGGTATGAGGTGGAAGAGAGCTTCTTGTGTTTGATGTGCTTCAAATGTCGGGCTGCTTAGCGGTTTCTCAGCCCTGCAGTGACCCTCAGTGGTCGTTCTAGCGCACTGCATCTAATGTGTGAACTGTGGAAAGGGATGTTTCATTCCATACTTGTAGTTTGCATTGTATCATATCTTAGACTATTCACCCAAGAGCAACAGAAACAATTAAATAAGCACACACAGATGCTACATTGTAAAAATTGGCATTTTTAGAAGTGGTTTGTCATTATGCAGTAATATTTCATTCTCTTACATAATTCTATACAAAGCTGCTTCGGGTTTGTTTGGCTCTTCTGCTTTTCTTCTGCACTTAACGCTGCTTGCCTCTTGCCTTTTTATATTTCTGACTTTCTTCTGGTGCCACCATCTGTTTCTACTGCACTCCCTTCCCCTCTGTGGCTTACATCTCTTTTCACACTATTCATACTGTTACTCTTTTCTCCTCCTTCTCCCTGTCTTCTCCTGCCAAATTAACTCTTTTCCTTCTTTTCTCCTTCCCTCTCTGCACCTCTCTGGCTGCTGATGTGCTTCCTGTCCCTCTGTGCTTGCCGTCCATCTGCTGTGCACCTGGCCTTGCTTCCTGCAGCTGTCTGTGTCTCCCTCTGCTTACGATAGCCAAGCTTCTGATGAGCTCTCCTCCAATCAAAGCATGAGCTTTTCCCCTTCCAATTCTGCTCAGCCTATCCCCCTTCTCGATTCTGGGCCATCTCCTGCCCACTCTAGTCCTGGGGGTGCTCGGCAGGTGAGTGTGTATAGATGAAGTGGAAGTTGTCTTTAGCGCTTCAGCTTCAGGCCAAAAGAAACAAACAATAAGAACTCTGTCTAAATTGGAAAAAATAAATAAACCTTATATTACCAAAATGGTAGCCCAGCAGGTTAAACATCAAAATGTTGTTGAAAATGTAATCTACCACATTTATCCAGCATTCAGTATTCAACTCACCAGTGAGTTAATTCTCCAGCCACTAACACAAGGTGTGTGGTTCTTTCTGTCCATGTGGAGTATTACATCATGAATGGAAGAAAATAAAGTTTCTTATGAGTTATTTGATCATTTGCGTGTGTGTGTTTGTGTCTTTCCTGCTCAGAATGTAAACCCTATGATGGGTGGCAGCAGCGTAGCACAGGGCCGAGGCGGCCCCCAGACCCAGGTCCCCCCCCAACCCAATCTTCGTAACCAAGTGCCTCCACCCATCCTGCCCCCTCAGGTAGCACACAAACAAACATGTTTTCTTATTTTTATTCTGCCAGCATTACAGAATATTATGTCAATAATTTGATGATGGTGTGGGCAAAGCTCTGGCTAAAATTAAATCTGTTTCTAAAGGAACTTTGTCAGTTCATTATCTGATTATTTGAATGGGTTTTAAAATATTAATCTAGACACTTACCAGAGTGAGTGTTTTTTGTTAAACAGGAGAACTTGAATGATGTCAGCCTAAAACCAAAATCATTTTTATGCGCAGGTCCCTCCATCCCTGTTGAAGTATCCAGGAGGTAATGGGGGTCTGAACCCTCTGTTTGGCCCTCAGCAGGTGGCTGTGCTCAACCAACTCTCCCAGCTCAACCAGCTGTCACAGCTCAACCAGATCAACCAGTTACAGGTAGAGTGATAGAAATGAGGAGAAAAGGACATTTTCCTCATGGTGTCAGATTTATTTACAGCGCTATGTTGCACCTAATGAACTATCACAAAAATAATAGGCGCATTTACATGCAGCATGCATGAGAAATATAATTTCTTGTTTTATTTGCTCTCAGATACATGTTACATGTGAATTATATGTAATGATTCCTTGCAGTGTTGTCAGACTGGCTCATATTGTAACTCCATCAGTCTGTTCCAAATGTATTTGTTGTATACAGTGTTATGCAGTAAATGTTTTCAAATCTTCATTTCAGAGATACAGAAGATCAGCAACTGCTTTTATTTACATTTTTCTCCTTGCATGATTGCAGCGTCTTCTCCTCCAGCAGCAACAGCAACAGCAACAGCAGCAGAAGGCACAGAGCCAGAGAGGAATGCCTTTAGGACGACAGACTGAACAGGTGTGTGCATCTAAAAGTCTCTATAGGTTTGGGTTGAATGAAACAGGATTAAGAGTCTTAATCAAATGAAACTGTACTATCTTTTTAATGTAGCTCCATTGATTACCTTCTCTAACCTCCTGCGTTATGTCCTCAGACACGCCCTATTGGTTCATCTCCATCAATGATGCAGCCACCACGGCATCTGGACCCCTCCCTGCTCAAACAGCCCCCACCACTCAAACCGTACCTGGATAACTACTTGTCCCACAATACCCCTGAGATGCAGAAGGATGCTGCTGCTCTCGGATCCTTCAGCAACTTCCCTTTAAGTGCGTTGGCTACTATTTAAAAAAAAAAAAAAAAAAAATGAAACCAGAATATTTCCCCACATTACTTTATATATATAATGCAATAAGTATTGTTTCATTTACGGCTATTTTTAAATTCAGAGTGACTGATTTTCTTTTTTCTCTGCTGTTTCATTTGTCCCTTTAATCAGGCTTGAACTCTAACCTGAATGTACCCCTGGACATGAGTGTTGGTGGTGGTAGTAGTGGTGGTGGTGGAGCGGTGAGCTACAAAGAGTCCAGACTGCAGAAACTTTGGGCTACTGACCCTCTGGAGCAGAACAGCAAACCTGGTATGGAAGGACTTGTGTTTGTGAATAAAACATGAAACTGTTCAGAGCTGCAGAGCAGTAGTTGGGGAAACGGTGAAAAAAAGGGATGAGAGTTTAGAAGAGAGTTTACTACACACTCACTCACTGTTTTTCAGTTAATCTTGAACCTTCCCACAAATATCGCACAGAATAGTTTCTTGCTGTTGAATTAGTCTCTTTGTTATGAATAATTAATAATAATAATAATAATAATAATACATTTTATTTGAAAGCGCTTTTCAAAATACTCAAAGACACTGTACAAAATGAGACAAAATGACAAAATGCAAAACAAGACATGAAAAATTCTAATTCTAAAAACAATTTGGCCATTAAACTTTTCCTCCTGACATGCTCAAAAGAACATATGTTGGCTTTTAAAGAGATCAACTGTATAAAGCACCTTACATTCATAGCAATTGGATCCTCATGTTTGTGTGTGTTTGTCCCACAGGTGCTATGTCGTCTGGGCTGCGTCTGGAGGACTCTCCCTTTTATGACTTCCTGTCTCCAGGCCCATCTCCCCTGAGTCCTCCCGGCCAATCAATGGGCTCCGTGGGCGATGGCTGGCCACCCCGTGCCAACTCCCCCCCGCCCCATGGAAACACTGTCACCTGGCCCCCAGGTACACATGCTGTCACCTGCACAGACGAACGCAACAACACATTTGTACTGAAAACTGCTAATTTACGTATCTGTGTGTCTTTGTGTGTCTGTGTGCAGAGTTCCGGCCCGGGGAGCCTTGGAAAGGTTACCCCAATATTGACCCTGAGACTGACCCTTATGTGACCCCTGGCAGTGTCATCAACAACCTCTCCATCAACACCGTCCGCGACACAGACCACCTCAGGGACAGGAACAACGGTAGGACACACACACACACACACACACACACACACACACACACACACACACACACACACACACACACACA
>JAOXYL010000045.1:14858207-14868862 GCA_028564955.1 Terapon puta
GTGTGTGTGTGTGTGTGTGTGTGTGTGTGTGTGTTTGAACACATTATCATGCCAAATCGAGGAGGGAGGGTCAGAGGGAAGGAAAGGGATTGAGAATTCTTTTTTTTCTTTTCTTTTTTTTTGGCTGTTGTTGTGTACGTGTATTTAAAAAGCTGGACAATGTTAAATGCTTGAAGATATTAAAAAAAAAAAAAAAAGTCATTTGCAAAAGGATGATGTGAGGAAAACCTTTTCAGTAAGTGAAAACCACCACGAGCAATGTACAATCCCCAGGGCTGCCAAGCAGCTTCCCGACAGGGCCAGACAAGGGGAGGAAAGAAGGAAAGAGGGTAGGAGAGGAGGGAAGCTGGCTGGTGATACTACTTTTTAATGTTTAAGAAAAAAAAATAATGTGACTCTTTGTTTTTCTCTTGACTTAACTATCCTGTGAGCAAATGCTATATTATAACACACACCCAACGGCTCCTAATGTCGATCAAAAGCGCTAAGGCAATTTTTTTGACACAAAAAAACAACAAAAACTCAGAAAAAACAAACAAAAGAAGAAAAAAAAACCCCACAAAAACTGTGAGAATCTGCTGTCTTTTTTGTCATTTTACATTTAGTATGAACACAAACAAACCCTGAAAAGCTTTAGTCTAACCAGCACAAAGATGTGGGTGGGGCGGGCGGGATATCGGGGCGGTGGGGTGGGCTCAGAACAGAGGGGCGGGGGTGGGTGTCGCTCAGAGAGACTATGCAGTGGAGTGTTGAACCCAGGCTTCCATGTCCACCTTGGGTTTTTGCTTTCTTTAAAAAAAAAAAAAAAAAAAAAAAAAAAAAAAAAAAAATCCCAAAAACTTTTTGAAAACACAGCTGAGATGGGATTCCCAATAATATTCCTCAAACATGTTGTGCCATCGTTGAATCGTACTACTAGTACTACTACTAATAATAATAAAGAACTGAAAAAAACCTTTATTACCTAGCAACCGTCGGGCCAGTTGTAGCAGGAGAGGAGGACAGGTTAAGATTTGCAAAGTCCATTTCTTTATTTTCACAGCTTGTCTCCTCCTCGATAAGCCGAGGGCAGCAAGGCCGGTGAAACTGCAAATTTTACACAACTACAATGTTTTTTATAGAGATTCTATCAATCCAGTGTGTAGTTGGATCACCTGTAAACCTATTATGCACATTGCTTTGGGAGACTGTTGAAACTACATATATATATAATATAATATAACATATATATATATATATATATATATATGAGAGAGAATATAAACGTACAGTGTCTATAATCAACGAGGGGAAGTCTTCCTCTCTTACAAACAAAACAGGAAGTACCTTTTTATTTTCAAACGTCTTCCTTGGGTCATCAAAGGATTTTATCTTAAACTTTTGGGGGGAAACTGCACTTTTTGAAGGACAATCTTTATTTGTATGGGTATAAAAATTGACGAAAAACGAAGTCGCCTGATATTACAAGGTATAGAAAACCAACTCCAGTGTGCTCTAATAATGAATGTCTCCTCTGATGCTGTCTATTTGTTTGGTTTCATTTAATCTTTTTATTCTCCTTCCTTTGTTGCTTGGTTTGTTCTGTATTTTTTTCTCCTTATTTTTCTGGATTTTAGTGCTCTTAAGAGAATCTGTACTAAGGTGTAGAGTAGTAGGTAGTAGGTCTTCTGTTGGCTGTACTCGTATACTGATTACTGTTTGTAACCCTCTGGCTCCTGCAGCCGTCATACAAAGCTGTAAAACTTGGGTACAACCCTCAATAAAAGACTAACAATGAGTTGGTGGTTTCCTCCTGGACTCTTTATTTCTCCTCGTCTGTTCCTTTGGTAAACTGTCTGTGACAAAGTGACATCTGTGACCATTTAAATCCATTTAATTGTTTGTTGTTGTTGTTTTTTAAAGAGGACAATTCAGCTGTTAAGATATTTAAAGTGATTCACTGAGCTCATTTCAAACTCAGTATTTTTGCTATATTTAGACCAATTTCATGGTCAGAACTGCTCAAATTTATTTTAAATTTCAAATTTGAATAATTAGTAGGGTAGCGCAAAAACTGTTTTATTCATTTTTCTCATTTTTGGCTTTGAATCATCTGACCTATTTGGGTCAGATATTGTGAATCTGTCTCTGTGGTTGAGTTCATTAACATCTGAAATGTGACCAGGAGCCACAAATGGATGCTGCTGTATTTTCTTTCCAGACAGACCGGTTGCAACCCACTGGCTCCATTTTGAAAGGTGCTATTTTCTAAATGTACTGTTTATTAATCTGAATAAGAAGTCATCAGTAGCTACAACTCCATTTCATTTTGTAGTATTTTCCTCCAATGTTAAGTAGAAGTACCTTAAAATTGTACTCAGATTTATGTTGAAACTGTTCTGTATCTAGATTAAAAGCACGTTAACTGTAATCTTACTAAACATCTACATAAACAAATTACCTGTTCTACCAGCAGTATTCATGTTTCTTCAACAGAAAATGTCATCTGCATACATACGTTTTATGTTGTGAATCTTTGCCTTTATTTTGAGCTGCACAACTATATCAGCCAGACTAGTGATTGACTGAATTATAATTCCATTTTAATCAGAATTTGAATATGAAATCACAATTGAACCTCTTCAGCGTTTGTGACTCACGACAGTCATGCATCACAGCAAAGACTATACAGCATGTGTCTTTATTGATCTATTCATGAGAAATTATACATCGGAACCACAGGGTGGAGCTGGAAGAAAAAAAAAAAGAAAAAAAAAACAACCAAAAACTGTGATATTACCTAGTTTTAATGTTTTGTTTATCTCCACGCTCCCAAAGCACATGTTCATTTAAATACAGTCAAATACAAGACACGGCAGCCAACAATGCTGCAACAGACAGAAGAGCTGACGGGGAGGAAGTGGGGAAATGGTTTGGCGTCCATCTGCTTCACAATTACTTCCTGTGGGGGGGTGGTCAACCTCTGTGGAAAGAAAACGTAGAAACGATGAGCGACTTGTAGATGAACACAGGAGGAAAACTTGGCACGGCAGAGGGAGAGACTTGCCTCTGTGGTGAACTATAGAACAGATTATTCATAAACGTCCTTCTTGTCTGCGATATACTGTACAATCTCCTCGGGACTCATCAGCTTCTCTGCCTCTCCATCGGGGATCTCAAAGCCTGCAGGAGAAACACACTGTTAAAAGGTTGCACTTTTACACACCAAACAAACAAGCAGACTCCAGGTGCTACAGATAAAAACTAACTGTGCCTGTTCCTGTCCAATGAAAACCATTTATCTCCAATGTCTTTCATTCTTCAGATGCTCTATAAAGATGAAGTGTCCCCTCATGGAGTAAGGTTACGGGTATTGTCGATTCTTTTCTTTATTTCTTGTAACAATTATTATTGAGACCAGGTATGAAAAACAAATTAAAAAAGGGGCAAATTAACTGCATCAATCGACTAATGTTTACAGCTCCATTCTCTCGCTTATGCTAAGTGAAGCCTTCAAAGTATCATGATGAAGCTGAACGTGAGCCTGCTTCAGTCAACTCCTGATCACTTTGGAGATACGTGGCTTTAACTGGACAGTGATTATACAGCGTCTTGCTTGTGGGTGGATGAGAAAAAAAACTGCACCAGAAATGAAGGAACGCTGTATTAAATAAGTAAAATCATTGAGATACACTCATGGTTGTGCTGCAGTACTGGACATTAATGCTATCAATCTGTATTTTCCTATTGTAACGTCAAAGCTGTTGTAGCATCATTTATTTTAAACCCTTTAATCCTTTTATGTGCCCCCACTTCTTGTGTTGGCTGCGATGAAAGTGGGGTTACTATCAATTTGTGATTCCTTGCACAACCTGACACACTTGCTCTTACAATCGCTGGTAGACACTCACCGAACTCGTCCTCCATGGCCATGATGATCTCCACCTGGTCCAAGCTGTCCAGTCCCAGGTCTTTCATGAAGTGGGAGGTCGTCTGCAGCTGTGTAGCACAAAGTTAACAAGCATTAGAAATTATGACCTGAACATGGATTGGGGATATTCCAAATATGCCAACACTGACAGGCATTCAAGAAACTAGAACTTTTTATAACTACTCTTCCCTACTAGGGGAGGAGTGTGAACATTAACAGGGTCTCTGACAAAACACATGAAGTCTTCAGCAGAATATCAAGTGAGATGAGAGGAAAGGTCACCTTCTCGGGGTTGATCTTGTCATAGAGCTTGAGGACATACATGACGCGGTCTTTGATGGTCTCTAGGGTGAGGGGGGGCAGGTCCCCATACTGTCGGCACAACACGCTCACCGAAGGGATCTAAGGAGGAAGAGGAGGAGCGTGAGGAGCAGGCGTGAAGAGGTGAACTGAGGTCACAGAGGGCAAACAGGCAGCGATTGTCCAGAGAAAGACACCCTGAAGTTATTTATGATCACTTCCCATCTGTGGGTCACCATGTTACGAACACCAACGGTTGACATGCTCTTAAATAGGCTACAGGTTAAACAAAGTACTGTACTGGAGAGGGTGGAGGACAAATAATCACTGTGGCAGCAAGTGTTTTGTCATTATGTTAGTCCTAACATCACCTCATGAGGTAAAACAAAAGTTCAAAACTCTCAGTTGGAGGATTTTCTAACTGTACCTGTGATCAGTTAGCACAGTCCATATAAACATATCTATTCTGTAAAGCTTAGACTAAAATAAAATAGGTCTTTATTGTCCACCAGGCACAAGAACCATCAACAACATCACCAAGGTCACACTACAGCTTACGTCAGTGTCTGTGGTCCCTCTGAAGAGTTGATGGATCCTGAGATGTAAGACTACAGATATACACCTGTGTGTAGTTACTGTGTGTGTCAAGGGCCCTCTACACACTTAACTGACTTTGGGTAACATGTGACCTGCATAACACTAAATCAATTCAACTTGGCATCATCTTTATTGTGCAAAACCTGCCATTACAGAGTAATTTATCATAAAGTCCTTTTAACTACATCTTAATATTTCCCCACCTCTTCAGGAACAGGTGCTCAACACTATATCTATACTGTCTATATCCTATTTTACACATTTTAGTTTAGTTTGTACAAGATATCTTATTTGTGTGTCTTGAATTTTTATTTGTTTTTTTAGGAAAACATGTTTGTGAATCGTCAGGAGGATTTCATTGCCAACAGCTGCCCCAAGCAAGTGTCGCGCAGATAACATCTAAACAGACCACTCAATCATCTAATAGTCCTTTAGATGGTTCAGTGGTCTGATTGACACTTTACACAATGACAAAACATGTAACGACACAAGACTACCAAAACCCCACTGAACTACCTTAATACTTGAATGCTTATCTGACAAAGCATCGTCAACTTTTCCATCAAGTTTAAAATAACTTTATATGAAGAAGTGTGTTGATGCAAAAACACCAAACGTGAGTGTCTGCAGCGAAGCTAACCTCAGAGCTAACCACACATGGAAAACAAACACGTCTGTTGTGTAATCACAAATAAAACTCTGCGCACTTTCTAAACTTTCGGGCAGATTATCACCGCGACATGTTTCCTGCGGTGGTCAAACGACCCCCCCGCGGCAGCCCGGTGAGCGTGCCCCGGGCTCAGTTAGCCTCTTGGTTTCCAGAAAGGTCACCTGGCTGGACGGTAGGCCGCGGCGCTTCAATGTTACCGGAGACTCACCCGGTTCTGCACGAGCCACCGCGTCCTCCGGCTGTCTGCCACCGAGGAGAGGGGCCGGTGGACGGCTGCTACCGGGGCGACGGCGGCCCTGACAGCCGGGTTGGCGGAGGAGAGCCTCAGCGAGGGCCGGGCGAGCGAGCGGACACACTGCTGCAGGACACGGGCCGCCATGACGGAGAGAAGTGACTGAGAACTCCCAGCAGGCACTGCCAGGAAGTGACGGGCCCCGCTGTACGCATGCGCAGAACACGTCTACCGTCTGCAATGTCGGTAATTTAGTTTAATTTATTTTAGTTAGTTTTATTTTTTGTCATTTGCTAAATACACCAGGAGACAATATAAACATATACTTAAAGGTATATAGAAATGTTAAAAAAAAACATATATTAATATCAGGAAAACAGGAAAGAGCAATCAATCGCAGAGTCATATCGAGGACATGCTGTTTAGATTTTCTGTCAAAATGAAAAAGAAAAGAAGAGTCGCAATTTAATATTTGATAATTATATAACTCTTGGATGTTGTAACTAAGATATAACAAAGGCCCGAGCTCTATCTCATTTTGTTTTTGGCTTAAAGGACTCGATCGATAATGCTGCACTCGACGCATTAGGTCTGGAGATCCATTCATCCGTCTGTAGAAGAAGAAACAGCAGAGAGCAGAGACTGTCAGATGTGTTAGTTATTACGGCTGAATTATCCACCCTGACTGACATATCGCGCCAGATTCACAGCCATGGAGTTGTCTGAAATACTGTACAACAAAGCGGAGTACATTGAGACGGTATTGTGCTTGATTTGTAGCCATTTGTGAGACAGCTAGCTGCTTCGTTGTTTAGCTAAGTGAAGCTGAGCGGGGCGTTGGGTGTGTGTGTGGAGAGAGAGAGCGGACAACAAACAAAGATAGAAAATCTTCCTTTAATATCATTACTAACCGCTCGTGTCTTTTCATTTCAGGCGTCTGGCAACAAAGTGAGCAGACAGTCGGTGCTGTGTGGGAGTCAAAACATCGTCCTCAATGGAAAAGTGAGGAAGGAGAAAAATACACACACACACACACACACACACACACACACACTTGTCTGTCGTGATTGTTGTCCCCTTTTAGGCTTTGTCATAGCTGAAACTGTGTTTTTTGTCCTTCAGACTATTGTCATGAATGACTGCATCATCAGAGGGGACCTGGCCAACGTGAGGGTGGGCAGACATTGTGTGGTGAAGAGCCGCAGTGTCATCAGACCACCTTTCAAGAAGTTCAGCAAAGGGTAAAGCATCCTTCTCTGATTACATGCCTTAAATCAGAGGTGCAAAGCCTTTAATGCTATCAGTAGTTTTTGACTCGATAAGGTGATGATAATTTGCTTTCATATAGTTTTTATTTAACGTTGAACAACCATAAGCGTCCACTTCAATGAAAAAGCCATATAGGATATATGATATATATATATATATATATATATGAGAAAATACTGCAGTCTGCTTATCTCAGTGTTCATGAGTGGCCTAATCAAACATCTTGCTTGTCCAAAACAACAAAGATGTTTTAAATAGTTTCAGCTGGTATACAACAACAACAACATCAACAGTCCTGTGCAGTGAATATTATGAACTTCATCGATCTCCTTCTCCCCTCCAGAGTGGCGTTCTTCCCGCTGCACATCGGAGACCACGTCTTCATTGAGGAGGACTGCGTGGTCAACGCGGCGCAGATTGGTTCCTATGTCCACATTGGCAAGAACTGTGTCATAGTGAGTGGGGTGAAAGCGCACACATGCAAGCAACAGAGAGGAAACTTTCTGACGGAGTCGAGGCTCCACGAGCGAGGACACAAACAGAGGCAGTGTCTCTGTGGCCTGCAGTCAAACAGTCACATGGTCGTCATGTTCAGATGATCTGAGTGCAGCGGCAAACTGCTGCGAGGCTGCTTTGAGCTGACACAGAAGGAATATGAAATTATACACAATTATTTATTAAATTTTGCATAAGACTATAAATCAATCAGGTTTCATTTTAATTTTAATGCATAATTAAAAGCAAAAAACAACAGGCCAGCGCTGTTGAGATATTACCAGAGCCCAATCACTCAATTCTGCAAGGACAGATCTGTGACTGTGAAAATAAACAACCAGTGGTCTAATTCGAGATGTAATCCAGAAAATCTTCACTTAAATAAATGTCACTATCTGAGCACTTGACAGTGATTAAGCCTATGATCCAAAGTCTGCAGCATTTGCATTTATTATAAGCCAGATGTTGGTAGCAACCTTCCCAAAAAAAAGGCTTTCAACACAACAGGCTCGCTCTTCAGATCACCTGTGTGTGAAGCAGCCTGCTGTTTTTTCCAGTCTTCTCTAATGTTTTCAATAAACAGTTACTGTGGCAAAACAAAAAGAAAAGGTTTTGTCAATACTTTACAATTTATGTTAGTAGCGAGCACAGAAGTTTAAATGTAAACTTAACTCTGTCCCTGTATTACCTCCAAAACTATTTTCTGGGATTCATTTATTGTAATGGAGTCAGTTAGAGCATTTCATTCAGCAGCACGTTCGTCGACTTGTGTGCAGGGTCGTCGCTGTGTGCTGAAGGACTGCTGCAAGATCTTAGACAACACCGTGCTCCCCCCTGAGACCGTGGTGCCGCCTTTCACCGTCTTCTCTGGATGCCCAGGTCAGCTACGGCACACAAACACACACACACACACACACACACACACACACACACACACACACACACACACACACACACACACCTCTATCTCTTTAACTCCGCTTCGTCCATCCTCCATGACCTGAATTCATCCTTCTCCTTCTCAGGCCTGTTTTCAGGAGAGCTCCCAGAGTGCACTCAGGACCTGATGATTGATGTCACCAAGAGCTACTACCAGAAGTTCCTGCCTCTGAGCCAGATCTGAGTCCTGCCCCAAAACCCGAAGCAGGACCCACACCACCTTTCCAGCCAGGTCCAGGACGAGGTCAGGGTCTCTCATCAGACTGAAATGGATGCCCTGAGTTTCTCTGCCCAAAATTAACAAGAGCCCTTATACGATCCTAGTTTCTGAGTATTAGAACAGCACACATTAAATAAAATCAAATGTAGCTTGTAAAGTCTTTTAAAACCTGAAACCCTTTACGTGATTACCATCCCAAAGTCTGAGAAGTCTGTTTTATTTGTTCAGTGAAGGCTTTATTTGTGTAGTCCTGTGCTGCGGAGAAACTCAAGGGCCTCTGTGCAGCCGCTGGCTCTTTGACAGCAACTGTATCTGAAGATGAGGAGGTGGAGGAGCTATGAGAGGAAGGAGGTGTATGAGGAATGCAGGAACACGGCTGGTCAATATACTGTATGACACCCATGGACCAAAACAATAGTGACAGCAGTCTTGTTGGAGGTCGTTGGCTGCACGCGCATTAATTCATGTCAAATAGCAGCACACTCCTATCAGCAACTTTTTGAGACGATTCTGTTGTTTTTGTCTCTTATTTTTAAAGAAGGTGTGTTTATTTGCTTTCTTACTTACTGGCTTATGTAAATAACCGCAAAACATATTTAATAATGTCTGGAATTTTAATTTCATTGTATTTCAAATGATCATCTGCAGTGTTCATTTGTACGTGCTGATGTGAGCAGGACGGCAATCTGTGCTTTTAACATCTTAAATAGCACCGCAATTAAATAAATAGAAATGCTTGAAAATCTGCCTCGTGTCAACATGGCTCTGTTTCATGCTCTACGATACAAAACTGTCCATCAAATTCACTTTTTCCTTTACAATGTTTGAGGTTTTTTTTTTTTTTTACTCAGATTCCATAGTGACAGTTCCAGATAATTTATTGTGGGTTTTTGTTTTTTTTTTTATTCAAAGGATTATTTTGTAGGATTTAGAAGCATCCACTGGCAATTGTAGAATATATTCAGAATCATGTTCTTTTAGTGTTTACTGCACACAGTGTGTGTAAACAGGTCTGTACGAATAGAGTTCAACATACCCAGGCTATCTTTGTTATCTGGCTTCACTAAATCTGACAATGTCAATCCTGCTGAGTGGTCCTATGATATCAACTCTGTAAATGAGTGCAAGGTCTCCCTAATCTAGCCACAATCATGTTCATGTGAAAGGAGCAGTGCATATGACGGATCACAAACATGGACAAGTCTACTGACTGCAGAGCGATGCGTTTTTACCAAGTCAGAAGTGAAGCAGACCCAGAAATCAGCAGTAACCTCACTGACCTCAAATTGACTTTATAGTACAGGGGGGTCTTTCATCAACGTAGCTAAAGAAAGCCAGGCTGACTGGAGAAAGCCTCGCTTGAACTAACGCCATCTCCAAATTAAGCCACAAGTTGTTCCACTAACACATTTCAGCCTCATCTAATCGAGGCAGATTCAAGGAACGTAAGAAGCCCTGACAGAGAAGATGGGAGAAAAGAAGATGGTACAAGAGTGTGAGTCTGTGTGAAATGTGCTGCATTAATAAACTGACCTTGTTTCCAAGATTAGGAGGGATTACTGTATTCACATCGTGCGATGCTCTGTCCTCGGAACAATTTCAATTAATTATTTATTATGAATTATATTTTCTTCTCAGATCTCTGCTTTTTTTTTTATCAATCGTTTTTTTTTTTTTTTAATTTAATTCAATTTTCAGTACATAGTTGCAGTTGATGTGTGAATTGTGGTGTGAAACTGAGGTTTCATTGGCTGATTGATTGTGGAGACAGAGAAAGTGGTCATGATTTTCACACGTTTTTTACTTTTTTTTTACAAGAAATGGAAATCTACCAGACAGAACTTTCTTTTGGGGCTCTGTTTCAGCTCCTCAGACATTCTTTGAGACAAAGCTAAACTAAGCCTGACTGTGAGCAGGCTAGTTCTGTGACTTAAGTTACCATGGTTACTCAGCGGGCATTCAGATAAGACACAATGATGGAACACAAGTCTCTCATAAATAAGCCAGACTTATCGAAATAAGC
>JAOXYL010000045.1:14880123-14894453 GCA_028564955.1 Terapon puta
GATAGATAGATAGATAGATAGATAGATAGATAGATAGATAGATAGATAGATAGATAGATACTTTATTAATCATCATCATAGGTGGAAACATGCAAGTTACTATAAAAATGCTCTAATAAAACACAGAAAATTAGGGGATAAAAATACAATATAACATAACAATATCAAATAAAATAAAATAAAAAAGGTATTAAAATACAATAGGAATAAAATATATTTAAAAGTATATGAAAAAGAATCAAAAATAATAAAATAAAATATGTATGTATGTGGCTAAACATATGAGGCTATATTGGTTTAGAGTTCTGCATGACAGAGTTCTGCATACTGTTTTGATTTTTCATGAATGTAATAAATTTTTTTAATAATAATAATCATAGGTAATAATCATGGGTAAATGAGTAACTCTTTATATATGTCACTGTACTAAATACTACGGACTCAAAACTGTACATTTCTCCCAAGTTTAGTGACCCTGAATCCAACATGATATGTACTTGACTAATACTGGCTCTGTTTTTCAGTGCATTAGTGAAAATAACCATATACGAGAAAGGTTGCAGGTTATGTGTGGTGAATAGATAATCCAGGAATTTAGAATTTACCGGACCTAAATGAGTACCTGTAATTTTTTAAGGTTCTAAACTTTAGCCTCTTTTCTGTAAATTCCTCTACTGATACACTACTAATGAAACCTTGAGTCATACAATATTTTGCAGCAAAAGCGGCCATGCAGTGACGCACTCAGGGGAAAAACACCACCTTGTGCAAGCGGGCCTCAGGAAACTTTGGAGTAAACATAGGCGAACTTGAACAGCATCTGCAGATCAGGCTACATCACACCTATACATTAAATAAACTAATATAAATTAAATGTGTGAATATATTAGCGAGTTAAAGTAAATCTGGCACGTTAAGGAAATAGAGGCCGCAAGCAGTTCAGAGTTGACAGTGGACTCAACAGAGTAGTGGAGAGTCGGCTCCTGAAAGGTTGTAAAATGTAATAAATTTAAAAAAAAAAAGAAATAAGTAAGTAAGTAAATGAAAATTTTGTGTTCATGTTTTAGTAAGCGATATATAGTATATATAGTAAATATATGCTTGGTTTTACCTGCATGTCTTCATGTATTTTCTATAGAAAAAATGTGAGCACAATTAAGGCAATCCAATACTGCTCAGAAAAAAAGTATATAAATAATTATATTAGTTGATGATTATAAATATTTTTCCCAGTAAATTGCAAAATGGCTCATTCCAGTACTTTAGTTTGTTTCCACGTTCACACAATGAGTTTCTCTTTTCCAGTCATTGTAAACAAGTGCAACCAGCAGTCCTATAATCTCCATTCATCTAATAATTATTGTCAGCACTTCACCCCCCCCCCTCCTGCATCAGACGCACACGCCTGATCCGTATCATTTTAACATGGATGTGAACCTGGCCGGGGATGGGCCAGTGTTTGGATCTCCATGCGGATGTGACATTTCAGAGAAGAGCGCGACCGCCATTTTGAGATTTACCTCCACACATCACAGACGGACGGGAGGAGCGGAGGACCGAGAGCCAGCGCACAGCTCCACTGCTAGCGTCGTGTGACCGGGCACTTTCCTCGCAAGAAGAAAGAGAGAGAGAGAAAAAACACAGAGAGCTTAGCCGAGAAATGCGACGAGGTGCCGCGTTTGGTCGTGCGTCGTGTTAGGGGCGGTTCGGCGGGGGAGATTTGGTTTTTATGTCGGGCCGCGGCAACTCTCGTCTCCGCCAACTTCCAAATCAACATTAGCGCTATTCCGTGTTGGAAACTGGTTTGAATGGATAGCTTCTCCCTACGCTCTCCCCCAGACGAGGGACAATCGGAGGAGCACACGGACTGGGGATATCGCAGGCAAAGTTGTTGAATGTGTGTCTACAGCAAATGAGCCTTTGTTTTCATTGTTGTTGTACCTATATCACTATTTGGCTGCCCAGTGTCAGGTAGCTTGCCGCGACATTTAAACAGGGTATTTGCTCCTCAAGGTGCAGCTCGCGTTGCCCCACATTTCCCGGGGTAAAAGCCGGATTGATTTAGCCGATTTCAGCGGGCCTCCCTCGTCGGAGCCCCCGGTCCATCCATCCCACCGCCTGCCGACCCCCTCCCTCCGCAGCGACTCGCACCCACCAAAGGCGCCGAGATTGGGCGAATAGCGAGCAAATACGTCCGCGTTTCTCTACCCGCCCCCCCGCCGACCTCCCCTCCTCACTCCCCGGCGCTGACAGCGGACAAGGCCGAGGTCGCAGCAGCAGAGCAGGCCTGGCCGCCGAGGCTCGACCTGTCCAGCCCACCTCCGCATCCCGCCGCGCCTCACCAGCAGCCCCGAGCCCGGTTCCCCGCCGAGCCGACCCCGGACAAGGTCGAGGGCAGCCGAGAGAGCAGGGAGCCGCGCATCACCGCCACCAACACCACCACAACAACAGCGGCTGCCAACATGAACCACCACCACCACCACACGCAGCAGCAGCAACAGCAGCAGAAAGCCGGCGAGCAGCAGCTCAGCGAGCCAGAGGACATGGAGATGGAAGGTAAGGAGCCACCGGGCAGGAGGGTGGGCGAGCAGCCGGTAGCCTTTATTTCCCACAGTTTTAGTGCCGCTCGGGAAATGCGTGCGGTTTTATTTGTGCAGGCTGAGCCCAACTTTACAGTAAACACGATCAGGCCTGCAGCTAGCAGGAATAGCCGGCTGCATTTTTTTTGCTGATTGTGCGTCCGTTGCAGCATACTTGTGTGGAGCTGACCTCATTTTGCGTTATAAGCAACCGGAGCTTCTATCTCCCTCCCCGCGTGTGCTCGCAATACCCCCCCTTATTTTGCTTGGCGATATAACAACACCATCAACCAAAAGAGCTGTTCACCCGTCTCCTTTTGACATTAGCTACGCGAATCATTCATTCAAATGGATGACTGTGTTTCCAAATAACCTGCTCTGTTTTGTATCAGCGCTTGTTTGCGGGAACAAGTTATCGGATGCCAGAGGTGATCGCCGGTTATAATCTACATGCAGTCACGGAGATCGGGCCCCGGTGTTTGTTGATGACTTAAATGTTTGTAAACAATGCGGTTGTTGGTCTCGCAATTCATGGAAAAATGTCGCTAGGTAAATTAATCTGCTTTCACCTGACTGTGTGTGCTTTTGGTTGTTGCCCCAGACACTTACCGACAGCAGCGACCCTCGTTAAATGAATCAATTTAACCAAGTAAACAGTTGCTTTTCCGTCTTCGCTGACAACGTTAAAATATGGACCGTTAATAACCGTTTGCGTGTAACGTTACGCCTGTCTCTCTGAAAGGCTGTGTGTGTTAGCATCGTGTCTGCTGGCTTCTACGTTTAATGCGGGCCTGCAGAGTAACGAGATCTGTCCGCTAGAACAAGGTAAATTCTCTCAAGTCAAATGTGATGAAATTCAGCTTGTTGGTATGTGGTTTAAATACCGCAAAAAGTGCCGGGTATATGTTTTTTTAGTCGCACTCCCAGGACCATTAAGCTGATGAAACCGTAATGTGCATTGCTAGCGGGGCAGCTAATTGTAGGCTAGCCAATTAGCCTTGGAGGCCTACTTGTCTGCGTTCATTCTCTGGCTAGCATGCTAGTTAGCCGCTCTGCTCACGGAGGGGGTGTGTGGCGTTCCAAAATGGAGGCTTGTATTTTGCAACGTTCGCTCTGCCGCTTGTACGAACGTTAGGCCTTGAGCACCTGCCTCACGTAATCTACGCTATTTTATATTATGCATTTCCGTGCTAACAGCATCAAGAATCCATTGTGAGGGACGTTTTCCTTGGAGTTAAATTTAGTGTCTTAGCTGGTGCCAGCAATACCAGCTAATGTTGGCTAATAACGGCCTGCAGATGAATCCGTGGCTAGTGTTTGCTAGATGAGCTAGGCGGCTAACGCTAACGCAGATGCGTCAATCGTGATTTGCTAAATTGACCGGCGGTATAACAAGTTTAGCCACTCCATTAGAGCAGAGGGCAATCTGTAACCGAGAATATAATTTCTGCATGTCTTTAGCTGTTTGTTGGGTGATATGTGCTGATGTTTTGACAATGTCTTAGTGTGTGGCAGTGCTGGACAGTGACGGTAGTCGCCGCTGCGGTAAGCCAGGCCCGCACGGAGGCAGCGCGGGGATTTGCTGCTTCATTGTATGGAGGAGCAAACGGCATGGAGCTCGCCATTTTTAATGATCTGTGTTTTTGTTGGTCTGCTTTGGAGTCAGAGCCGCCCCTGTCTGCGCCTTAGTAAGCGTTTTCACAAGCCAAAATAGCCGGCCCGCCACCGTTTCGATGAAGTTTTCACCAATGTCAACTTTGGCCGGAGTAGAGGCTGGTGGGAGCCCTCAGCATCACTGCGTCACTTAGTCCTGAGGGTTTTATTATCTCTGCACACACTCATCGTTGTTGGTTATTCGGCGCCATGGTATCTTGATACATAGATGGGCATACAGCGATATACGATCTTATTATGACAAAATGAACAAGTAGAAACAGCCCCATGTGGCATTTAGGCATTTCAATCTTTAATCTTAATACATGCCTTACTAGCAGCAGGTGCACTCACCACACTTCCTCACCCCTTAATTGGACTCTCTCTCAGTGCACTGCAGCCTTACATGGACAGTGAAAACAAGTTGACATAATATACTCCTTGCCTTTTTCCCCCTTCTCCTTAATGCTTATAGCAACACTTACCACATCATCTTTATGGTGCAAGGCTTCATACATTTGCAGTGTGGGCCACTGGATCATCTGCTCTGCATATTCCAGTCATTTAAACTTGTTTTGCCATAGCAGTGTTACTTGTATGCCTGACTGTTGCTGTCAAGCTATCATTTGTGTTAATGCCTGTAATGGCCCTCTAAGCATTTTGGACCTTGATGAAACACAAACGTGCTATTAGTCAAAAGACAGTGTTGTTATAAAATTAAAACTCCAACAGGACAAGATTATGGACTAAGATTTTCATGCTGGTAAACAGCTGTCCTAAATTCAAAATGTCTTTATGAACGTGTTTTAGGGTGTTTTGCCTCAATGTTCAGAAAGTACAGAAACACAACTTGGTGTGGTCTGATGCAACAAGCAGCATTTCAGCGTCTTAGTGCTCAGTCATTATAACAGGATCAGCTGGGTTCCTCTAACCTTGTGGCTGCTGTAGGTTAAACACATCTGGAGTTAGTCCAATATTTTTTTTTCTGGTGTTTTCAGTCCAGAGGTTGTGGGCTTTTAAAAGATTAGGGATTAATAGAATACTTCATTGGCTTGTCTCACGTGAATGTTAATAAAAAGCACAAGCGCATATTTCCCATTACTGTTTTTGTGTAGTTACAGCAATCAGATGAATCTGATCAATCATTGTGATGCGTCTTGAAAATATCTATTCATAAGTAATCATTCATTCTGCTGAGATGCTTGATATTGCCCCTGCATCAAGCAAGGTGACAGTAAGTTTCACATAAAGTCACCCCCCCCCCCAAATTAATTCTACAGCCAACGTCGGTTCTTCTAGATCTCACTGACTGATCCATCGGTAGGCATTTCTCACTGGGTACGGGATAAATAACACAGTAGGCGGGACAAGAAGTTGGGGTTGACTGACAGACCACATTAGCAGCCTGTAATCCACTTGGGGAAACGAGGTCAGTCTCCTGGAGGACTCGGTCAGTAATGTTACCTGGAGAGAGCGAGAGAGAGAGGGACAGAGAGACATGTGTGCGACCGACACCACTGCATCAGTCAGCTCAAAGGAATAGGAGGAACACATATACATGACGAGCAGTGTAAGAGATGGGACCGGCACTCCAACACAACCCAGACATGAGTCCACATCCGTGTCGTCGTTACTCTCCATTGTAGCTTCTGTGGCACTGTCGTCGTCGTCGTCATCACATGATCCGGGTAGATTTCATTCACTCCTTGAAGTCTCTGCGCTCTTCCGTTTCTGTCATCAGTGTGTTTTGATAGATGAGACTGTGCATTGAGCAGTGTCATTATTCGGCTGGGATAATTGTTGTCCTCTGCGCGTGTGTTTTTGTGTGAGCGATGACTTGCAGCTTAATCCTGCATTGTGTCCATAATTACGCAGCCTACTGTAATGTTGCACGGTCTTTGTTAGGCGCACACACACACACACACACACACACACACACACACACACACACACACACACACACACACACACACTCTCCTCTGGTCTCACTCTGACATACAAACTGGGAGAGGAGACTTGTCATGCTATCTCAGCAGGGTTTTCCCAGTAAAACATATCAAACTGGAAAAGAAAACATTTCTTTCTGTGGTGATGGAGACTAACCTTAACTGCAGGATTACTTTTTTTTTTTTTAATTAAAAGGTCTAATCATGGTTGATGGTATTTTATGCCTTAAGTGACTGTGATTATCAGATTATAAAACTGTCCTACTCATTACAGGATGTACATATTCAAAGGAATTAGGAAAAATAAGATATGAATAATCTCCCCTCAAATCTTCCATCCTAAGGATGAAACTGTATAATACATTAGTATTGTAAGAATATAAAAGTTTTAGGGGTTTTTTTTGGGCTACCTGACGGCATATTTTATCGATCTTGTCAAGCAAATTTTTGCCCCCTCATTTTCGACCTACTGAAGTCACACAGTTGGCAACAGAGAGGTGTCAGCCAGCTTTGTTTCAGTTGAAGCACATCCTGCCTCTGTACTGTGTTATACATACGGTTTGACCATATTGTTTCTCTCTCTGACCAGCTGGGGACACAGATGACCCTCCAAGAATCCCAGCCAACCCAGTGATCAATGGTAACGTGGCCATGGCAGACGGACACAACAACACAGAGGAGGACATGGAGGATGGTGAGGATGATGTGCACAAACGCTCATTTAGAACGTTTTGCTAAGAAATAAATTGTCCCGAGTAATTAAGGCTTGCCACCATCCAGTCAGTGACTCAGTTTAACAGTCTGTAGAGTTGCTGGTTTCACATGAGGTTTTGCCTGTACCCGCTCTCCCATCACCATCTCACCTGCCTATCTTTCCACAGACACCAGTTGGCGGTCGGAGGCGACTTTTCGCTTTGTGGTTGAGCGCTTTAGCCGTCTGAGCGAGTCGGTGCTCAGCCCGTCCTGCTTTGTCCGGAACCTTCCGTGGAAGATAATGGTGATGCCACGCTTCTATCCTGACCGGCCGCACCAGAAGAGCGTGGGGTTCTTCCTGCAGTGTAATGCAGAATCAGACTCCACGTAGGTGTCTTTGAGGCTGAGGGATTTTAGGGGACATTGCAGAGACACACACCTGAAATCCTTGATGACCATAAAATGTTTGAAAATTAGACTCTACTACCAGTATCTACTTCAGTGAACAATTAATATATCGGTGCATATAGAAATTGCTGCCTCCCCACACATGCCCGGTTTTATAGTTTCGAGTCTCATTTGATGTAATTAAGCGTTTCTTCTCCTGACTCCAAATTCTCTTGCTCTTTCATGCAATTGTGAAAAAAAACATACAGATGGACAATCAAAATTGCAAAACCATCCATTTGAATTGTTTGAGGCGTCTGCATGCTTTCTGGCAAACACCTTCAACGTATAACAGTTTTTTTTTTTAGCAGTATCTTTCTTTGCTACAACTAGTGAAGAATTACTGTCACAGTTATTTCAGCCACAAGACCTCACAGCACCTTTAAAATTACCATATGCCTCGGGTGTCCTCCCTCACTAGTATTCTTTACACATCCTTTACACATGGACTCTTGACAGGCTGAGCTTTTTGGAGGTTCACAGCTGGGATATACTCTTTCCATTTTTAATGACTCTGAGGAATATTCAGTTTACTTGCTTCAACTTTCCCCTGACTGCTTGTCTGGGGTTATTTGATACATCCCCTTGTTTCATCATGTAGTTCAGGACAGCAAACCCAAGTTTTTTGACCATCTAGACACAGAATTGTCATTGCATAGTAACACACAGACAATTGTCATTCCATTTATAATACAATTTTAAAATCATTTGGCACTGTCTCCACCATGCCTACATTTTCTCTTAATATATTACATCTGCAAATAGATCCAGATCGGTATTAGAGCGCACACCATATCTGATTTCTGTTACTGTTCTTGATGTTTCAGGTCATGGTCGTGCCATGCACAGGCCATGCTGAAGATCATTAACTACAAAGATGACGAGAAGTCCTTCAGCCGCAGGATCAGTCACTTGTTCTTCCACAAAGAGAACGATTGGGGCTTCTCCAACTTCATGTCCTGGAGTGTAAGTTCAGAAACTGACATAGAGGTCCATGGCAGATTGATATTAATGCATTGATGTATTTTCTGAGGGAACAAGAACAGGCATAGAAAAAATAAACAAATTAAGTGACAGAGCTAGTATTTGTTGATGATGTGTCTAAAAGAGCATTGTACCCATTTCTTTTGATATGAACCATTTTGTTTTTTCTATCCCAGGATGTAACAGATCCAGAGAGGGGCTTTATTGATGATGACAAAGTCACCTTCGAGGTCTATGTCCAGGCAGATGCCCCACATGGAGTGGCGTATGTATCACTTATTTTGTTTTTTTTTGTCTCCTTGTTGTTTTCTACAGGTTTCATCTAGTCTTTTTAAGGTTTTATGGCATAAATCCCTAATATCAGTTTTCTCTCTCTCTAACTAGCTGGGACTCAAAGAAACACACAGGCTATGTTGGACTGAAGAACCAGGGAGCAACCTGCTACATGAATAGCCTGCTACAGACGCTCTTCTTCACCAACCAGCTACGAAGGGTACAGTTTAATCTGTGTGCAATATGTGTGTTTTTGTTTGTGTGAGGAGCAGTGTGTATTTTAGATATTAGTTTAGTGCATTGGCTTAAGCTGACCAGATGTACTTAATGTGTGGATGTGTGCACTAGGACTTCAGTTTGGTGTTTTTATGTTTTTGTAACTTTTGCTGCTTCTTCCACTTTTGTAGTACGAGTACCTAAAATTCTGGTGCTTATTCATCTTGTATCACTGCTTTTACTGAAGTACTTTAATTTAAAATCACTTTAATCTGTTTCTAAGCTTTTTCCACCAAGCACTTGAAAAATGTGTGGGCAAAATGACGGTTTAGGTATCGTAAATATCTTTAGAAAACAGTGAAAATGAGAAACTTCCATCTAAGGGTATTACTCTGTGCTCATCCTGGTGTAAATCCTCCCGACTCTTCTTCCCAGGCGGTGTACATGATGCCCACAGAGGGAGATGATTCGTCCAAGAGCGTTCCCCTGGCACTGCAGAGGGTTTTCTACGAGCTGCAACACAGCGACAAACCCGTTGGCACGAAGAAACTCACCAAGTCCTTTGGGTAATGTCGACTTTCTGTTATTGACAGCTCATCTGTCCGTTGTCTTGAAACACTTCAGAAACATCTTCTCACTACTTTGAAGGTTATAACCTTAAGTCGGGATCAATAGTGGGAAATGCATTTAAAATATATGGCACACTGACGATTTGGTATGTTGCTTTGATGTCAGCTTCCATTGCTTGGCCAAGATGTTTTTCCATGTTTTTCATTGTAGAATTTGAAAAGGTTACATCTGTCCTGATCTGTGAGTTTTGTATCTAACTTTTTTTCCCCCATGTGAAGATGGGAAACACTAGATAGCTTCATGCAACACGATGTACAGGAACTGTGCAGAGTGGTGAGTTTCTTTCATACTTAAAGAATTCGGGTGTGTACGTGTATGCAAGCTGAATAATTACTGACTTTCTCGGTGGCTGTGTGTGTTCCAGCTCCTTGACAATGTGGAGAACAAAATGAAAGGCACTTGTGTTGAGGGAACCATCCCTAAGCTCTTCAGAGGAAAGATGGTGGTACGTTTTCTCTTTCTGTCACAACTCAGCTCTTGGCTTTTTTACACAGTTGCATTTGTTACAATTGTAGTTGTTATTAAATTCATCTGTCTACCCAGGGTCAAATTGTAAAAATACTACTTTTCAGTGAGATATATGTTGTTTATTTGTTGAAGGTGGACCTTTTCAGACTTACTTTGCAAAGTGATACCAGCATTGGAGTCATTATGTAAATGATGCTGTAGATTTTGTTCAAGTAGTGGTGATGAGAAGTAGCCTAACTTAGCACAGGGGTAGCCTGGAACATGGTCAATTTAAGAATGGAACAGCGTTAAATTAAGAAGTTTCCCACTTTAAAATAACAATTTTAACTTGCTAGTTGTATCATACAATGTGATTGGTGTGTGTGTTTTTTACTTTCCAGTCATACATCCAGTGTAAGCATGTGGACTATCGGTCAGAGCGGATAGAGGACTACTATGACATCCAGCTTAGCATAAAAGGAAAGAAGAACAGTGAGTAGTAACATCAACACAGCTTTTTCCCCAAAAGTGTGCGCTGAACCATCATTTAATGTTTTTTATTAGGGCTGCACAATATATCGTTTCAACATTGTCAGAGCAAAGTGCGATGTTCACTTTGCTGGATGTGTAATGGCATATTCACTCAAACATGTCATGCAGCTTTTATTTGCTCCTTGATACAAAGGGATATTTGCAACGTTCTCGTGTTGTATGACTAACAAGAAAGAAAAGTCCATCTGATGTTACATAATTCATTAAAAAATAACCAAAGCAGGCCCTCACTAGTTGCCAACCATTGCTAAAAAGGGAACTGTCTGTTCTGTTGCTCTTCACCTGAGCTCACAGTGAACTGATCACTGTGCGTGCTGAGTCTGCCTATCACCTACCTGTAAACATACAGGCGACACAGCTACTGTCACAGATAATGTCTCCTGGACGCTTGAGGCGTGCACGCAATTAGTCTGCGTGTGTGCGTGCAAGCACGCGTAAGAGAAACTTGACATACAGAACATGCACACAAAACCTGCAGTATCCAGGTCTACCTGAACTTGTATCTTACCTGCATACGGATACATCTGTACATTGGTTTGTTGTAGCTTAAATCGCGTTTACTATCCTCAGCCATGACAAGGTGCTTGTTAACGTTTCTATGAAATACATCGCATTAATTTAAAGTGACTCAATGTTGCATGTGCTGTTGCAAGTTGTGAGTCGATAACAGCTATTTCCAGTGTACAAGACGCTCTCATGATGCAGACAGAAATCCAGTTTCTACCTATTAGTTACTGATTTGTGAAGTTACCAATGTGGATATTTTCTTGATGTCTTCCATATTTTCTGCTCATTTCCAGTCTTTGAGTCGTTTAAAGATTACGTTGCAACTGAGCAGTTAGACGGGGACAACAAATACGACGCAGGAGAGCACGGCCTGCAGGTGAGACTTCAGAGACCGGATACAAATGATCTACCTATCTTTTTGTTACGTTTCCGTGTTGGCGTTTATTTTAGTTTGTGCTTGTTTGTTTATTTATGTAGCTGAAAAAAATCTGTAACATATGTTAAATAGACAATGAGACACAATACACTTTACAATGCAAGTTGTACACAGATTAATTATGAATATACAACACAGATTTAGAAAGTCACTAAGGAGCATCCATCGCTGTATTGATGTGAAAAATAAAGTAAATAAAGCTCAGGGATGAAGAGAAATAGCTGGCCAATGAGTATAGCAAGACTGGAAAATGTGTTCAAACAAAGGTTACTTACTGTCGCTCTTACTGCAGAAAGATTGTCAATGGGATGTCCTAGCCAGATGTCTGACATGTTTGTTTGCTCCACAGGAAGCAGAAAAGGGTGTGAAGTTCCTCACCTTTCCTCCGATCCTTCATCTGCAGCTGATGAGGTTCATGTATGACCCGCAGACTGACCAAAACATCAAGATAAATGACAGGTAGAGCAAACACACCAGACCTCACTCTCACACACCTGCTATCACATTTTTTTTTATCATCATTTGTGTATTACTGTACAAACACACACTCGCTCCCCAGCAGTGCGTCAGTGGCTGGTACTTGGACATTAATTTAGAGACAGTCCGTGCCATATTAACACAAGTTAAAGGAGCAGTCTATTTCCAGAGACAGCACTTGAGCCTCCACTCTGTGAACAGCGTGCCCTGACCCTGCCACACTAAGACAGTGAGAAAGTGAGTCATTGAGAGTTTTTTCCCGAAGGCCGTATCGCTCTGTGTCAAGCTTAGTGGGAGCTAATGGTGTTTTAACCATCCAGGATAATGTGACACTTTCAGAGCGCGCACACATGCACAGCCATCCAGAATAGCTAAGTTTTCCTCTGTAGCGTCTCTACAGGCTCTGAGTCATCCTTGTGACGCTGCCACTGGCACCTGGCCCCCTGAGGGCTTTGCATACACACACACACACACACACACACACACATAAACACACACAGACATCCAGAGAGCCTGTGTGTGTGTATCTTGATCTTGCTGTCTTTCTTAGATCTATACGTTGCTCCTTGTCTTAAAATTTGACCCTTCAATTTTTTTAATCTTCTTTTCCATCTTTTTTTTTTATCCGTATGTTCGTCTTACCTTTATTTCTGCCCTCCCTTCCTCTTTTTTGTGCTCCTGCCTCTCACCCATCCTCTCATGCCTACCATCTTTTCTTCCTTTTCAATCTCTCCCTCCTTGCCTCTCACCCTTGCTTTCCATCCTTCCTTCCTCTGTCTTCTCTCACTTCTCCCTGAATTGCTCCTCCCTCCCCACCATTCCCATTTGTCTGTCCTCCCTGCTTCTTCTTCCTCCTCCATCTTCAATAGGTTTGAGTTTCCAGATCAGTTACCCCTGGATGAGTTCCTCCAGAAGCCGGACTCCAAGGACCCAGCCAACTACATCCTGCACGCAGTGCTAGTGCACAGCGGGGACAACCATGGCGGTCACTACGTCGTCTATCTTAACCCAAAAGGAGACGGCAAAGTGAGTGTCAAGGAACCAATAGTGAGAACCATTTTTTTCCTACACCTTTCACCCACAAATTCTGTGAGCATGTTTGAGATTTGTGCACTTATAACTTAGATTTTGAGAAACACTTGTACAGTCTGAACTGCCTGTTTTTGTTTTTACTTGGAATAAACTAGGCCACAGGTGCTCGACTGCTTTAGAGATGAGAGCCATTTGGTCATCATAATGAGTACACTTCCTTTGATATGGTGGAGTTTTACACTGGTCTCATATCACACTTACTTCCATGAAATTAAGCCTGTGGAGCATCATTTAAAAGGATGGACGCACAGAGAGGACCAAAGAATGGAACAGCAAAGATAAAAAGTTGGAATTTGGTGACAAGCTATTCCAAAAATATATAAAAATGTTAAAAAGCAGGTGCTACCTACTCAGATTCACAGTTGACAGTTAATGGTCAGATAAGCTACTCAACAGAAGGGTTCTCATCATCACTCTGACCAATTATTATAAAAAGAACAGGCCATTCAAAACCAGCATTGAGTGGGATAAATATTGGCTGTTAGAAGCCCAGCAGAGTTTGTATTGTCCTTTTTCTCCACATGTCATGTTAAATCAACAAATCTGAAATAGTAAACCCACTTACACACCAACAGACCTGATGAATTTCTGACTCTCAAACATTACACACATGTTGTGTGTGTGAAGGTCAAGCACCTGTGTTCTTGCTGTTCTTTTAAGTTAATGGATATTAAAAATAAGATGATCGGGGAAGTGTCAGTTTTTACAGTATGAATTTGGATGTTAGTACTGGGGTTATAAAGATGATTTGACATAAACAGTAGTCTTAAGTGCTCTCTGGTTTTGTCTCTTTCTCCTGCCCCTGTCTCTTTCTCCATTTTTCTCTACTGCCCCCATATCCCTGTCTTCTTCATCCCTCTGTCCCCTCTTTTTTTTTTCTCCATGCCCTATCTTTTCAGTGGTGTAAGTTTGATGATGACGTGGTATCACGGTGCACCAAGGAGGAGGCCATAGAGCACAACTATGGCGGACATGACGATGACCTCTCAGTGCGCCACTGCACCAACGCTTACATGTTGGTCTACATCCGTGAGTCCAAGCTGAGTAAGTAACATAAACCCTTATGTTAATTAATATTAATTAATATTTAACACAAGTTGGTATTGAAGAGTGTTCTATAAATCTACCTACTACATAGATATGAAGGACGTAGGGTTCTGCCTCAGTTTACTGCCTTAGTTGCTGTAGTAAGTGTCGATGTATATTACACTGCTCTGCTCTACATTTATCGATTACATCTCTGTATTGCAGGCGAGGTGCTCCAGCCAATGACTGACGTGGACATCCCCCAGCAGCTGGTGGAGCGCCTGCAGGAGGAGAAAAGGGTAGAGGCTCAGAAGAGGAAGGAGCGCCAAGAGGCCCACCTCTACATGCAGGTCCAGGTAGGAAACCACCATT
>JAOXYL010000045.1:14919260-14930464 GCA_028564955.1 Terapon puta
TTCGAACCAAACATTCCTGCACTAATGCTGCATTAAAGCCCTTCTCCTGCCTGCCGTCAGTCATCACAGTGCTTCAGTAAGGTGTGGCTGAACTGATCAGACACACACTGAAACTTGTGTTGAGCCCTCCCTTTTTTGGCAGAGCTCATCATGTCAATTAAACACAACACAAATTTGCATGGAGCTGTATGTGCATATGATTATCTCAGTACTTGTAGCTATCAATTAAATTGTACTTTTTAGTATAATCCACTTTCATTCTTTACTATACTACTCTTGATTAGAAAATAAATAATTCTTTATTTGTTAGATTTTTGATTTTTTCTCTGTTGATTACTGTGGTATACATTTATTCGAGAGATCCTCATATCACTGGTAATATATACTCTTATACAGTAATTATTATATTGTATGTAGTATTATATATCATATGTACATATAATGTCTTCAATCCATTCACGCAGTAGTGAACTGCTGTGATTTAGAAATATAAGGATCCATGGGGTCCCCACTAGGAGGAGTCAGGCACAAACCTACGGCATATGACCTGGCCTGTGGAGCCAACAGAGTGTCCCGGCAATGTCACTTCCTGTCCTCCTTTCTAGCTAGAAGATGATGAACCAGTTTTTATTTGTTTCTTCAGACAGCTGGTAACCTGTTTGATGACTTGGTTAATGAACGTTTAAGGATAATGCATTATTTATTTGCTTTACATATTATTTGTATATTTTGACTTTAACTTGATGACATGAAGATGACATTCTCTATTTTTTTTACTATGTTTTTTACTATGATACACACATATATATACGTGTGTGTGTTATATGTTATGATAACATTAGTTGACCTGTGTGTCAGTCTGAACTCTTTGGCTTACAATGATCCATCTAATAGTAATTTCCCCAGGGGCTCTAAGCTCACCCCGCATCCTTAGATGCTTCTTATTGATTGTTATTAAATTAAAAAATCCCTTTACAGTAGCCTTGTTGTAGAGGTCCATCATGGGGAAATCATTGTTTCAAAGGGGTCAAAGGAGTCTTTAGGTCTTTAGCTGGGCTGCACAGTGGAGTGACTCCGGACGATAGTAAATGATCGTCCTGTCCTGAAATAGTTCTCTATTTCCTCCAGTGAGCGGCCCCGAGTCTCCGGGATGCACACGGCGTTAAAGAGCAGACAGAGCACACAGACCACTGTGAAGCACAGGTAGGGCACGTACAGGCCGTAGCTGTCCACCAGGTGTGTGAAGGCGTGCGTGAGCATGAACGCCGTCAACCAGCTCACAGTCACACAGAGGCCTGAAGCCACGCCCCTGGCAACCAGCGGCAACACCTCTGACATCAGCAACCATGTGATTGGGCCCCATCCCATGGCGTATCCTAGGAGACAGTCGACAGTGTGATGACAAAGCAAACAGCTCGAATTAAGGCAGATGGTCAGCGTAAAATAAAACAACAACAGTCCTGGATAGCACTTTGCTAGAGCTCGGCCACACAATGAGAGGTTGATCAGACTCAGGCATATTTGCTTAATTGCGTAAAAAAGCATTTCATCATGTGAAAGCATTCTAAAATTTTGTGCCTTTATTTTTTATTAATGAATGCCCTTCCAGTAGAGAAAATGTATTAAAGTGTCTGATATCACACAGGTAGTGTCCTCTTTACTTTTTTTCCCTGCTCTTTAAACATCCAGTCGTCCATGGGGTGAGAGCAACATCCTTTAATATATAACACCCCAGGAACATGTTTTGACCTTTGCAAAGCTTTCCTAATTTTGTGAGGCACGAGAGCAATTATTATACATAACTGGAATCAAACAGTTACGGAACAAAACAACCCAAAGAACAATGTTTAACGTGTATAATTAGAGATTAATGTTGACAGCCGTTAATCAGGCTTCTAGAGCCAAGTAGAACAAAGTGACCTGAGGACATTACAGGTCTTAACTTGTTGGGACAAGACAAAGGTTAATACAAAACAAATAGCACAGGCATTGTTAAACGGACACACACCCAACAGGTGATCAAATCTTTGCCTGACAAACAAGCTAACTGTTCCATGTATCCATATGCGGTTTAATGAAAGTAATGCTGTTTCACCTCACTGAGCTTCCCCTGAAACTGTTTGGAGGACCACCTCACACTTTGCAAACCTGTTTTAGGTGCCATGATTGTGTGAAGTAAAATCCATCCAATAGTTGTTGACAGATTTGATTTTGGTCTAAATTAGACCCAATGAGTGACTCACATTATCCTCCATTCAGCCGCGCTGCAGAGAGGCCTAAAAACATTAGTGTGATTAGGTAATCTGTGGATTTCCAACAAAACAAGTTGTTTACAACAACACTCACCAAATATAAACACCATGGTGCTAATGAGAGGTATGAGGCCTGCTGCTGTGTCTCCACTGGCATTATGGGAGATGTAGTCTAAACTCATAGTAATGTTGTGGGGGGTGGGGCCTGGAGGGCAGGCTGTGGTGTGGGAGATCATGGTCAGAGTCAGAGAGGACAGGAACATCAGCATGCTGGACGTGTACAGCAGGGCTTTGCGTCCTGCCTTGTCCATTAAAACTGCTGCTGTGGCAACAGAAAAGAGGCGGACTGCACCCACAATGGCAGCGTCATACCTGGCCGACACAGAGAGGGGTAGGTCAGTGTGTGAGAAATGGAAACAAAATAAAGTGACAAAAACGAAGAAAGTATTGAAAAATAGCAGATGTAGATAAATGGAGGAAATGTTCAACCTGGCCTCCAGGGAGACTTTGCTTTGGGAAAAGATGGACTCCAGGTAGACCAGGATGGGCGTGATGCCTGTCATCTGCTGCAGGAAACGCATCACCACTGAGATGATAATTGGCCGGTAGTAAACGGGTGTGGCCAGCTCCGACCATGTGACTCTACCCTGAGTATTAATACTGTGCTGTATTGGGAGACATACAGATAAACACATAAACAGACATGTAGTGTTTTGTATTTACCTTAAAAAAACAAAACACAATGGAAATAAATGTCATCAATCTTATTTCTTTAAATTCACTCCAGGGGTCCACTTAACTGCCCCTTTAAGCTGTTACAACACAGTTATGTTATACCTGTATGGCATTGAGCTCAATGTGTATGTCATAGTGTGCCCCCCTGAGCCAGCGGAGGGCCTGTTCAGCCTCTTGCTGTCTGCCCAGAGAGAGGAGCCTCCTGGGGGAGCAGGGCATGAATGCCAGCAGCACAACCATCAGTAGAGCTGGCACCTCCCCAGCCACTGCCAGCCACCGCCACGGCACGACGAGACCTGACCACATTGGGATTAAGACAAAATAAGTAAGCAAGTAATATATATAATCTTAATTAAAATGATCAACTGGAATGAAACAAATCACAAGAATCTTGTAATGTTGTGGAAGCTGCTGTGACAGCTAACCTGTAATGAGTATTGAGTACTAATGAATATTTCTGCAGCAGTATTGATTTGTTCCTACCCAGGCTGTAGAGTGCCAGCGCCCCAAACACAGCAGTGATCTGAGGGCACGAGCCCAGAGCTCCTCTTACTGATTTGTGGGAAATCTCTGAGATATAAACCTTTAATAAATACACAAAAGACACAAAATCCAGAAAAAAAGCCATGATGTTCATTTACATGTGAAAACATTATGATTAACATCATAAGGGTATTGGTGATTGTCAGAAATGTAATGAATTTGTACAGAAAAAAGGGGTAATTCTGACACAAATTGAGAAAATTTGCATATGGTGACCCACAGGAATGGATGCTGCGGTCATCCCCCCGGCAACGCCTGTGAGGAAACGGCCCAGTTGAAGCATCCACAAATCCACAGCCCCTCCCATCAGCATGTATCTAAGACACATTTATACATATGGAAATTTTAGAACAAACAGTATGTGAAGACTCACACGCAAACATAATGGCCTCTCTATGAAGATATAACAGTATCTATGGATTCCAGTTCATTCAGAAATGACAACGATTATTGAACCAAATGATAATATTAACGAAAGTCTCCTTTTGCTTAACAGTTTCTCTGTTGGACTTAGACCTCATGATGAACCTAATAATAAAGCATGATAAACAAACATAAATGCAGTCATCACTTTTGTACAATTAAAAACTTAAAAAAAAAATGATTTGACTATATTGACTTTGTCCACAAACATTTGCAAATAACATGGATAAGGATACGTAACATCTTATTACACGTAACATAATGCGCCATTTAAAATGTTGAACTGTCAGAGTAATACAACTTCCTTCCCATGCACATGACCTCTTAATAGCTATGGCTATCAAACAGTTGTGAAAGAAATAATTAGATTTTTAATGTAAAAAATGCAAAAAACAAACAAATGCGTATGTAAAAATATTATGAATAAAAGTACTGCATTCAAACAGTTATTATAACCAAACAATAATGCTGATATTACATAAAGTGATCAGTGATATGAATGAAGCTCACATGCTGTCCACCCATGTCTCCTAATTAGACCTATTTTCATAACTACATAGTACTGCACATGACTGACACCTCCCTCAATTTTCTGTTGGTTTTGTTGTACTGTACCCGTCAGGGTGAGACGTCCCGCCCTGTCACCATTCTTACTACTTAATGATAGAGTTTGATGACATGGAACTGTCAAAGGTGTGATCAGACAGTAATTTAAAACACACCTGTGAATGTGTAGTAACTAGTTACTATAGCTATCAAATAGAAGGTGGAGTAATAAGTGTCATGTTTCCCTCTGAGATGTAGTGAGGTAGAAGTTCAAGTATTTAGCTAGATTCCTCCTCACTGTGATGGCTGTATGTGGTAACTGAGACCCACCCAATGGTTGACGGCACTGCTGACATCATGATGCTCAGCTTCCGTCCAATCATGTCATTGAGCAGCATGGCCCCCAGGCCTCCAGCGGCTGCACCCAGCGAGTAAATTGAGCCGAACCAGGCGGCCTGCTCCGTGTTCATCCTGAGCCGAGGTTCAGCATCGGGGCTCTTGAGCTTTGGCAGGACCGGGGACGAGTAGACCAGGGAGTAACCGAAGCTGAAGTTCCCCAGGACGGCTGAGAAGACAGCCAGGAACAGTTTGGAGTTGCTGATCTGTGGTGGAAGGACATGGACAAGTTCAGAGATCTACAAGCAACTTTGCAATATCCGTCCTTTCTAATGAAAGTAAATATTAATGTCAGTTCCATATAAATGAACAGAAAAGATAAAAAGGCTACACTTGCTGTCTGATAGATTACCAAATGCTTTAGCATGCAGAAGAACTGTGTTCTCTTGCTGACATCATCACTTGGTTAAAACAACATGAACGTGTTTAAGTCCAATGTGGGGGCACGAGTAACATTTATTATTTACCTGATTAAATGTGTTTCAGCCTAGACTGATTGTGCTGTAGATTGCAGGACCTACTAAAGGGTTTTGGCACTGAATTAGGAGGGAAGGATGTGTGTTTGTGTGTGTATGATGTATGTGTGATCATGACTCATATCTTAGTTGGTCATGAGTTTAGCTTGTGCTTAGTTACACCGAGTTTACAATTTATGTGTTAAGGTGTTTTATTTACATTTTTTTAGGAGTTATTTAAGTATAATGATTGAATTGTGTAAATAAATTATCTTTCAATAGTTATCGTCCCTGATGATGCCTCCTGTCACCTGCCTGGACTGTCTGCATCCAGTTTCACAAAAAGGTGAAGTTAATTATATGATAATTTAACAAAGAGTGGTACAAAAGATCCCCTGCACCTTCAGGAGTATAAAACCACAGTGCAGCACAGACTGTCTGTAGCAGAACTCACGTGTTGTGGCATAATGTGTCAGAGCTCAGCACTTCTGCTTAGTCGTCAGCCACAATCATTTGCATGAACAAAAATACATACACAGCTGTACAAATTCAGTGGTCACTTTATTAGGTACACTGCCACAGTATTAGGCAAATTAATACAACAGCTCTACTGTAAAATGTTATTTTTTTATGACATTTATAATGCTCAGTTTTAGTTAACAGTTAATGGTGTTTTTCTGGACTGCATTATGCTGAGAGGTGTTTCTAATTTTTTGTCCTCATTATTCACAAACCAAATGATATAGTCCAGTAAAACAGATTACCTCATCTCAGCAGTTTTTCCACAACATTGTGGAAAAATGCTATCTATCTTTTTTTTAAGGTTTTTAAGATTTTGGTGCCTAGTTATGACTTTTCTGTCTTTTATATAATTTAATGTTTGTGAAACTTTTTAACTTGCACTGCACTAATCTATGAGCAAAATTCCAACTGAACTACCGACTCGCCTGAAATGTCATTGTGAAACTAGTCGGTCAGGCTTTCTCAAAGTCAGAACCATAAACAAGTCAAGAATGTATCTGTTTTTGTTCAAATTAAATCAATCCAATCAAATAATTATTCTATTGCATACTGACAAGATCTTAAGTTTAATTAAAATGCGCGTAAAAAATGTTAAAAGTTTCAAACCCTGGATTCAGATGATGTTAGTCTTCTCCTCAGCAGTGGAGTTTCTTCATCCATGTTGTAGCAGGAGACTTTATCAAAGGTGTGTCAGGAGCTGTAATGTTTGATCTCCTCCTAAAGGGCTAAAATATTACTGAAGTCAAAAAATGCTGCTGGAGGAAAAGATACCCGAGTTCCTTATGGTCCAGCAAAACTACTTGCAAAGGTGAGAGAGAAAAAATGAAGCCAGTAAAAAACAGTTTTGTCACATCCGCGCTGTACAAAAGATAAACTAGATCCACCAGAGAATATGGTGACATTCAGGGATTTCCATGCAGACATCCTCAAACAGAAAAAGACAGCCCTCATTACAGCCACACACCAAGTGATCATAGTGAAAGTGAAACTGAAAACCCTGCTTACACTGGACACCCACAAGTGAAATAAGATTGGATTTTGTTAAATGAATTATTGAACATTTTGAATAAGCTACAATCCATAACAATATGGAATTTCTGTGGAAGGTGTTTTACATGAAAACGTTGCACTGTCTCATATGCAAAATCCAGGTTAACTTTTAAAAAACATATTGCTCAGAAATGAACTTTTAAAGCCTGGTGTAAACGGTGCCACAGTGTCGCAACCTTGGTCATGAACACAAAGCAGAAGGGAAGGCTGGACAGCGTGATTCCTGAATTGGGCCATTCAAGGGGAAGCAGAAGAAGTTGAGTCAGGGGGAAGAGGAAAGTACAGGCTGCTTCTGCATTCCCCATGCATCATCACATTTACACATTTATGCAGACAAGCACACTAACACACACAAACAGAAAAAATACTTTATTTGATGAAAAAATTATTCACAAAAAATCCAGGGGAAAAAACGCAAGTAAAAATAGAATAATCAGTGCAGGGCAACATAACTTTATTTCTTGTTCCTTTGTATTCATGTGGATAGAGAGGGAGAGGGAGAGGCAGAGAAAAGCTTTGACTACCTGTTAAATCCATCTGCATTTCCTCTGAGGTCCCCAATGATGTGGAAAATGGAAAATGTGCTCTTGTCCCAGCTTGTGGGTGTGCTTGTGTGTATTGTGTGTGCGCATATGTGGTTACTGAGTGTATACAGTGTGTGTCAAGACCAGCCCATCTCAGCTGGCCATGAATTTCTCTCCACTATGTGTTCCTTTGCCTCCGGACATCCAGACAGGGACTCAGGCTCCTAGTTGCATCTGTTCTGTTGCACCATGGGCAGCCTCATGCCCAGGCACTGGCCCCTGATCCTGGTTCATATGCTTTTGCTGCAAATCCAGCACATTCAGGTGCAGGGAGTTGATTCTGTGTCCCAGAAACTACGACGACTAAGTGAACAGGTCAGTCTTCATCTGTCTGTACATTAGTAGTAGCTAAATTTTTTTAGCATATAATAGCATTACTTGTGTAAGTTTGGTTGGGGGTATTTATGTTATTCAGTGTATTTAAGAAATCTTTAAATAACATATAGGTTTCATGTAAAGTCAATGATTATGATAACATTTTAGCCTAAATCACATAAAGTTAAGGTTTTACAACTCATACATCTGTTAAACAGTTTAGCTAAGAGCTGTAACTTTCTCCTGTTTCTGTTCTTCATCACTGTTACTTGTGTTTTTTCTTCTTTTTCAGTAACCAAACAGCTGTAGAAAGTCTTTTGAAAACACATTTCTTCTCTTTTAGTTCCTGCAGTTCCAAACGCTAACCCAGGCCCGTTTGGACATGTTGGTCCAGAACCAGAAAAGAAACTCCTCAGGGGAGCTTGGGATCCGGATTCTGGCCCTGAGTGACAACTGGCACCAAATGTCGCAAGACCTTGAACAGCTCAAGCAGAGCACAATGCAGGAGATAGAGGGTCTCAGGTTAGAGCTCAATTAGACAAATCCCTCCTGTTTATGTTTGACGAGTGGGGTCCAGTTTAGTCCAGTTCAGAAAATCGCCTTGAATTACACAATCTTAAAAAAAAAACCCCAAAACATCATGCATGAAAAATGAAAAAAAAAAAGTAATTCATTTTAAATGCTGAGTGGGTGGTTGTTCTTTTTAGCATCTGTCCTTTTTGAGAAGTTTGGAAAGTAATGATTAACAGAACAGCTTTTGGACATCCCTCTGTGACTGGATGAAGTTATTTTCAAAATGATATATTCCACATTTGAGGATCCAACCTGATGACACACATTCAAAACTAGATTTCCAAAGTATTATTGAATATATACATATGCAATACATTTCAGAGGTATAATATTATTACATCACATATTTCATATAATTATCATATGTACCAAGATGTAGAAAAATAGGTTTACATGTTTTGTGTGGAATGATAATACTGGCATGTACTTAACCAAACAAATGTGAAGTCTTTCAGTCATGAGACAAATGACACTAAATGACAAAGTTTATATTTTCAACAGCAAATGAATAAGGGTTTCTCATGTTGATTATTATCCCAGAGAGTGGAGTAGGAAGCTTGAGAAGAAGAGTAAGCGAATGGAGGGTCGACTGGCTTTGATGGAAAGGAATTTGAGGGAGAGCCGTCGACATGCCCAGAAACAGAAACCTGATCCTGGGCAGGACTTCTCCAACATCACCCTGGAGCTCCAGAGCCAAGAGGAAAGGCTTGCTGCCCTTCAGGTCCAGCGTGATGAGCTGCTCATTGGGCTGCAAGGGATGCAGGAATCCTTGAAAAACCAGGCACTGCGTGTGACCCGGCTAGAAGGCCGCCTTGCTGAGGTCCTGCAGTTAAATGGAGGAAACACCAGAGGGCTGTGGAGGGCAGGAGAGGCCCTAAACCCCAATATCCCACCTCAGGAGAACTATGAACCACGCAGAAGAAGCCAGGCACATAGAGGAGGGAGGCCTGGAAGGATTTTGGATGGACACCCCCCCCTACCGTATCAATACCAGGCAACACCAAAACAGCCTAAACATCTGAAGACCCAGAAGCCAAGACCTCAGCCAGAATCCCAAACACAGATACAAGTCCATCATCCGAAACCAACAGATCATCTCTCCGAACCCAACCCCTATCATCCTCAGTCACAGATCCAGGTGCAAACCCAGACAAGGCCTTACCCTATCCAGCAGGAGCAACTCCACTCCAGTCTCTATCCTCAAGCCCAGATCCGGGCCCAGGTCCAAAAGCAATCCCAGTCTCAGCAGTATCATCAAAGACACCCCCACTTAAACAAACCCAGTCACCCTTCTTGGCCCCAGCCCCACTCCCAGGCTCCAACCCACCCCAAATCCAGCGCAGAGAAACAGAGCAGGACCAAAATGGAGGCTCCACACCCCCAGGCTTCAGATGTTCTACCTCACCCCCAGTCTGGGTCTTATCTGCCCAGAGTGAGCAGGTGGGATGAAAGAGATGAGGCAGAAAGTGACACAAAGGTAGAGTCTTCAGTGATCCACAACCTCCTTCAGCTCCCCGTGAGACAAAAGATCCCAGCACGACCAGTTCCCAAAAAAGATGCAACCAGTAAGTAAAAGTTAATCCAGTGGGTTGCAGTGGTTAGGTAGGTTTGATACATTAGCACAAGGGTTTTGCATTGGACTGAATGTGTCTCCCCTCTCTCTCTATCTGCAGTCTGTAATGTGGACTCCATGTTGTTCTTCCCCACGGCCTCAGCAGAGAACTACGTGACCTTCTCCCTGAGTCTCCCTGACCTCCCCGAACTCTCTGTTTGTTTGTGGCTACATGTGGAGGCGTCACATGTCGGCACACTGCTCTCCTACGCCACAGAAGACAATGACAACCAGTTGGTTCTTTATGGACGCAACTTCTCTGCCTCACTTGCATCATCCTCTGCTTTGTCCTCATCCTCCTACTCCTTCTCTCCATTCTCACCTTCTTCCCACACCTCTCCTTCTTCCCCCTCCCTGGACTTTGTCATTGGAGACCCTGTCTATCGCCGTCTCCCTGTATCGTCACTGCTGGACTCTCGTTGGCACCACTTCTGCGTCCTCTGGTCCTCCATCGAGGGTCGTTTCTGGCACTACAGTGACCGGCGGCTGACTTCCTCAGGCTCAAACTTCAGGAAGGGCTGGGAGATTCCCGGAGGGGGATCAGTGGTACTGGGGCAGGAGCAGGACACTGCTGGTGGAGGGTTTGACCCTGCAGAGGGTTTTGCTGGGCAAATAGCAGGTTTCAGGGTGTGGAACCGGGTGCTAAGTCCTTCAGAGGTAGAAGGGGTGGCAGGGGGAAGAGGTGTGCCCAGAGGGGTGGTGCTTGGCATGGAGGACATAAAGAAGGTACATGGGGAGGTGCAGCAGGTGGCATGTGAATGTTTAGAGCACTGTGTGCAATAAAGAGGATTACAGAGGATCCATGTGAAGAGTTTAATCCTAAAACATAATTTCTGCTATTTCTGTCAGTTATCCTTTGCCTGCCTTTTAAAGGGACAGATAAAAGTTTTTTTTGTTTTATACGCATCAGTATTTTCTTATTGGATGTAGATAGGAGCAGTTGAGGAAGTATTCAGATCCTTAAAGGCACGCTATGAAGTTTTTAAGTGACTATGGGACAGCCTAATTTAATACTGATGTCTCTATACTGTATCTACATAAGCAAATGAAACCAGCAAAAGGATTATTTTTATCAGTTTTCATTTTGCTGGAGTTTGCTCTGACAAAGTTCAAATTGCTTAAACATTAATTTCATTCATGCCAAAATAACTTTGTGGGTTTTTGTCTTCCTGTGTATAGTCCATGAAAGGCTGTGGTC
>JAOXYL010000045.1:14980165-15010846 GCA_028564955.1 Terapon puta
TGTGTGTGTGTGTGTGTGTGTGTGTGTGTGAAACACTTTCTTGTCACAGTGCACGCACAGGTAAACATGCAAATCTGCCATTCAGTGAAATGTTATGCAACGATAACCCGAAACCCAACAATAGAAACATCTGAATCCCTTTCTGTAGTAACACCTGTCTCATTTATACACACGGACACATGGTGGGAAGCAGATTGGGTTATGAAATGCCAATTATATAACGATTCTTGATCTTCTTAACTGAAAACACATTCATACCTGGCTGTGTTCAGGGATTACACACTGGAAGAGCCTGCACTTTATTCAACCAATGTGTTTCAGCACAGTATGTTCCAAACAATCAGCTCTTTGCTCATGGCTTTGAGGGAGTGATGGAAATAGAGAAGAAATTGTAAGTGTTTGGAACATGCTGAAAATATGGATCCACAGCTCAGAAGATTAGCTTCACTATGGTTTGAGAAGATTTTTTTTTTGCCTTGACTTTGAAACAGTTGTTATCAGATGTTGTGGGGACATACTTGCATTGTGACACTGTGGGGACTCAGGTCCCATTTGAGATACCACTGTATTTTACCCTGATTTGGTTTAGCATTAGGATAGGGTTAGTTAAGCAGAAGTGGGTAACTTATTTAAAAATTACTTTTAGCCATATTTATATTCATATTTACTAAAACTAATCTGTGACAAAAAGTGACAGATTAGGCTCCTCTGGCACCTGCTTCCTCTGAGGCCATCTGACAGCACAAGCTTCACTCCACTCCAGAGCAGACCCAGTGATGGATACACAAAAACAACAGAATAAACCAGCAACAAGAAAACAAGAATTTACACACCAAATAAGAGAAAAACATTGAAGAAACACACATTAAAAAGAGGGAATTAAATCGACTAATGCAGCAGGGAGGGACTTTGGAGGTGAGCTGGTATGAACCAGAATAAGAAGAGTCGGGAGCTTGCTCTGATTTCCAAATAACGTTCAATCAGTAAATCTTATGGATGGTGCTTTGAGGTAAGAGTAAGGATTAGGTAAATAGGAGTTATGGTTGGGGTAAACCTACAGAGAAAGAATATAAGTCAATGTAACGTCCTCATGGCCATGAAAACACCTACGAAGAAAAAAAAGCTGCCTCCCTGTTGACTCTCAGAATTGTGTTAGTCGTAGTATTATTCACAATTACTTATGTTTTATTACTAATAATATTCTGCTTTAATTCTTGTCAGTTCTTGTTGTGCTACATTTATACATTCATTTATACTCACAAGCCAAGTACCTACAACCCTCTGACTCTGGCTGTGGGAGCATCAGAGGTGGGAACTTGGAGATCTAAATTTAGATCGTTGCTCATTGTCTCAGTCCCCTAAATGTCCCTGCTCCGGGGTCAGCACTTTCCGATGATCCGGGAGCAGTTGGAGCAGGACTTCATCATAATTTACTGGTTGAACATGAGCCTCCAGCCTGCCACATCCTGTGTATAACAATAATTTACACAGTAAGAAAGCACTGCTTGCCTGCCATGCCAATATAAAAAAAAAACAAAACAAAACACAACAGCATTTCATTATCTCAAATACCATGTGCTCACAATACTGGATGGAGCAAGTCTTCAGAGCAGGTGACCCCTGACAGATAAAAGTGTCGAGGTGAGGTGGAGGTGAGGGATTATGCAATTATACCGACAGAGCAGAAACAGATGAAACAAATGCAATAGACATAATCCCTCGTGTCAAGATGATAGACTCCTACCTCTCAGGTCCCAGGTTCCATCTATAATGCGGCCGTTAAAAATTGATTTTAGCAAACTGTTCAGGGGAGGAGATGAAATTACAGTAATCTGCTTTATTGAATATGATATCGAGCTAAAATAAACATGTTCACAGATACAGTCAGTGGGTCTTTCTCACAAACCACACTGTGGCTTGTCAGTACAGGAAAGCTGCTGGTGAAACTGATAACAGTGAGTCAGCAGGCGTGATACCAGAGCCCTGCAACTGCATGGGATATCTAAAAAAAACACCTGTGTCTTTACTACAATAACATGTCAAAGACATTTACAGTGATGGAAGGTCTGTTTGGTTTACGCTTCACCAAACCTGCCTATCTTTGGGAAGGAGCTGGAGGAAACCAGAGGATCTATAGCAGCACCTACTCTGAAAGTCTCCTCTTTCTTATACTTGTGACTAACTCGTGAAACACAAGATAGTCACAAGGATAAGAAAGAGGAGAATGTATATTAAAGTTACAAATCTTTATCACGTAGATTTACCATTTCTGACCTCTGAAGATTATCTTAGTGGAAAAATCACTCAAAAACATTTAAACCAAACTGGGATCAGGAGTCTGATTCTGGACACATGCGACATGTTAACATGAGGTGAAAAAGTAAGCAACTTCCAGAGGACACTCGCAGATGGAAACTGACCACAGGAAGCCTCCGTTTGGGCCCTTTTGCTTCCAGATGACAGAACTAAGCATATATTTAGTTTAGCTCTAAATTACCTGAGGGCAAGTTTCAAGGTTCAAGGTTCAGCTGTATTATGTAATACAGGATTGCGCAATGAAGCAGAGCAACACGCACACACAGAAAATGTATGAATAAATATCCAAATGTTTTAAATTACAGTAAAGCAGAACAATAAATAGACAACAAAATTATTTTTTTCAAGCAGTCACTCTTTCATAGATATACACACACACATACACGAACAAAAATGGATCTACTTCATAAACATTACACATTCATTCAAAATATATAACTGATGTTAATAAAGAGCTGTTGTTGGTTTTATTCAGTGATGTTAATATAACTCAGTATCTCTGTTTCTTTAAACGGACCTCGGGTGGCACCCGAAGCCCTGATGTTTCATGGGGCATTACAGCAGGTGGCACTGTGCACCTCTCGCACTGATTCATCACATGCAGTAACAAACAAAGGAGAAAAAATAGAACATGGTTGTGTTATAAGATCTGGACACCTATATTTGGAGTAACTGCAATATTTAGTCATTATGACAAATAGTTTAATAATGTATTATCTTAATGACTCAGCAGTTTAATAAAGAAGGGCTACAGTTCAGCTGCAGAGTTTCTCACCAATAACAAAATCTTTCTGCTAACAAATGTACACTCTCTGCCCCCGTCAGTGTTTTCTGATGCAGTTCAGTCTTGGTAAGACAGAGGTTGTTTTTCTTTTAACTGATATATGAACTCCAGTCTTAAAAGCTTTATTTCAGGTCAACTTGGTTTCTCCTGAAGTCACATTTTATATGAGTAATTTCATTAGTCATAGTGACAGGATGGTTTAGCTCTTATGACAAAAGGGATTTCTAACAACTTAAAGTTGAAGAATGACACAGACATGTTATCTTTCTATGGCGTACGTCCAGAAACTTCTTGCCATTTATTTTGGTTCTTTAATTTTACGCATGATTGTGGAAAGATATTGATAATTTCATAATTGACAACATTTTAACATTTGGCCATGGATTATAGAATTTTCATATTTGGTTTAGGTAATTACAGCTAGAAGATGTTCCACACCCACAATTCTAAATGGACAAACACAGAACCTCAGTTCTTACGAAAGAAATGGAGCAAAACAAGTCATTGGTTTCTCCCCCACAAAAAAAAGCTTACAAACCAATGCTTGTATGCAATATCTTTTCACATGAACTTACAAGTCAAACTCTTCCCCTTTAGTATTTCTACATAATTTGTTTTTTCACATTAAATTTGTTTTGTTCTGTGGGTGGGGTGTTGCCTATAACTTTTTTTTCTTATAACAAAAAGATTGTCATACAAAACCAGTAAAATAATGTACAATGTAGCAATGTACAAGCCAGAGGAGTCTGAAGTCCACTCTGTGAGTCCTTTTACAATTCAAATAAAATGTACTTCCTGTAAACTGAAAGTCTTTGTAGTTTTTTCTTCTTCACATGTTCAGTTTAAGTCTGCTTGTTACTGTCCTCTTTGAATTTATAAAGTTTTGCACATCTTTGACCTGATTCACAAAAAAAACACAATTGTAGGGGAAATCTTTGCACAACTTCGGATAAATTTAATGTAAAACCATTACGGATACTTTTGTTACTGTTTATTGAGAACAACAAAGATGTGTTTAAAGCGAATAATGTGACTTTATGTTACCTTTAATGTCTGACATTATGATAATAATATGACGGTGCTTGTTCAGTGTTCCTGTGTGCTCCTGCTCAACATCCGTCTCACCCCCGTCTCCATGGAAACCCCGGTGACGAGCTCTTCAGCCGGACTCCTCTCCTCTCCATGACAACACTTGTGGGTTTGTTTACATTTGAGTTTGCACGTAGACACACGATAATTATCGCGCGTGTGTCTAAACAAAGTGTGTATCACCTATTAGTCTTGGTAGTTAAACATACAGTCGCAGTATTATGATGTCATGGCCGGGTGTCTCTTGGTGTTAGCATGCAGTAGCTAGCTAGTATGCTAACCAGCTAATGTGCTAGTTATAACTTTAAGAGTAGTCTTCTCGACTAGGTAGCGGTACCACTGCAGGCCATGTGTCCCTTACTTTAATAACGCTTAAGTGACTTATGTATTAGAGAAAGTCAAACAAGCTCCTGCGTGAGATAGCCTGATAAAGCTTCACGTAGCTCTCATAACAGTGCTAAACATGATCATGCCCTCTTTCACTTCTTTACATGCTGCAGACGCTGCACTAAAACTTGCTTGAACCTTTACTATGCATCTGAGTAGCAAAATATGTTTTCAGTGTTATGACATTGCGATAGGTTTAAGTATAGTAGTACAGAATAAGGTGCATCTGTAAAAGTAAAGCAACAATATAACATGACAAGGGACATTTGCCAAAGATAGTACTTTCACTCTTGTTACTGGATGTACATTTTACTGATAATACTTTTGACAGAGTTCTTTCACATCATAGTATTTATATTTTTACAGTAGCAAAGGTTCAGAATACTGATTGATAATAGCACCATAGTTCTTATTCTCTCATAATAAAAGTTACACTGTGAAACATGAAAAATATCATCTTGTCTCTGCAGGTCTGCATGAGCTGTCAGGTGTGAACGATGACCGCAGAGCCTGCAAGCCTGGAGAGCCTCCGCGTGCTCTACCAGAGCGAGGACTTCATCGTGGTGGACAAGCACTGGGACATCCGCATCGACAGCAAAATGTGGTACGAGAAACACACCGTGCAGGCACAGCTTCGACACCGCTTCCCTCAGCTGGCAGACCCGAGCACTTACTACGGATTCAGGTTGGAATCACACTAATACTAACCACATCCACTCGTCTTCAACACGGCCATGAAGAGCCTCATCGTCTTTCTCCCTCTCACAACAGGTTCTGTCATCAGTTGGATTTCTCAACCAGTGGGGCTCTTTGTGTCGCCCTCAATAAGGCTGCTGCCGGCCGGGCTTACCGCTGCTTCAAGGACCGCACGGTCACCAAGGCCTACCTGGCCCTGGTATGAAACACAGACACAGTGACACATGCACACATCAGTTAATACAGCACATCAGTCTGATTTGTAAGGAAATAACAATGCTGCTTCCCAGGTTCGGGGCTGGGTGGAGGAAGAGAAACAAACTTTGGACTTCTCCATTGGCAAGAATTCTTCAGAGGGAAAAACGCACATGATGTGTATTGAAGGAACGGAAGGTACACAAAACTGGCTGAGCATCAGAAAGATAACACTATTATTTATATTTATATTAGAATACTATTTATATCTCAATTTGTGCTGATCCTCCTCATCCTTTTCTCATCAGGTTGTGAGAACCCTAAGCCCTGTCAAACCGAGCTGACGGTGTTGGAGTACGGGTTGTATGATGGAGACTCTGTTACCAAGGTGCTGTTGCAGCCACTCACCGGTAACAACACTTAATTGCTGTTTTTTCATATAATATTTGTACAGTGTATTTTATATCTTTATTGTGTCTTTCAATCTTGCCTGTCCTTTTGATTATGGTCGTTAATGTTGGGTAAAGCAGTTCCATTCAGGTTAAGCAGCCTCATCACACATTTCATGCCAAATAAAGCAAAATGAAAGTAGATTGAGATCAATGTGAAAGATCAATCACTGATCAATTAACCATATTGTGTTCTGTAAATAATTGCACCAATGTAGAATCTTTGTCTCATATTAACTAGATCCATAAAGTATTATAAAGATGTATTAATTTTTACTGAGAAGTATGTCATATATTTCATGAAAATATTGCACAGCTCTGAAAAGTTTCTCTTTCCCTGCCCCCCCCCTCCAGGTCGAACCCACCAGTTGAGGGTCCATTGCAGTGCAATAGGTCACCCCATTGTTGGCGACATCACCTACAGCTCAGGTGCAGATGATGCCCCCTACCGTATGATGCTGCACGCTCACCTCCTCCACATTCCCCTGGAACCTCAGCCCCTCCTCGTATCTGCTGAAGACCCCTTTCTACCCACGACAGATCCCAAGTGGCTCCCACAGCGCTCACTGCGGACACTGACGGCCACCATAGAGGCCCTGCTGGAGAAAAGGTTGGAGGAGGACAGGAGGCTCAAAGAGGAGGAGAGTGAGAGAGCCAGGAAGAAGGAGGAGAGGAGGAAAGGAAGGGAGCAGAAGACTGGGGAGGAGAGTGAGGAGCAGAGGAGGCAGTGTCAGGAGTGGCTGAGTGAATGGGCAGGAGACTGATGGAAGTTTTTCTATTGTTATTTATTGTAATTTATTTTAGCTGCTTACTCATGAAGGCCATGTTGAGCGTGCCTAATCCGTTTCACTGACTATGTGCACTGTGTTTAAATGACATCCAGGCAAGTGAACAAGGACCTTAATTCCCTCACAAACCAGCTACAAACATCACTTTTTTTCTCTTATACTGGTCCTGAACAGTTTTACTGCAGCAGCTGAGAAATAAGTGCCTTGCTTGATTTCCATTGATGAGTCATACATTGTTCTAATTTATCCTTAAAAGTGATGGTCTATGCTAAATATGGTCAATGGCTCAACCCAGGTAAAGGAGGCTAGACAGGGACAGGTTTTCCATGTGTTTTTAGATCACTGCATGGCTGTAACATTCATTAAACCCTATGTAAACGCATATAGCTCACTACATTTCTTTGTATTTTCACATGCAGGTTCTACAGAGATTCAGCCTCTTTCCCAGTTTTTTTTCATATTTGATTTTTTACAGTTTTTAAACACGCTGTTTAATGTACATAAACTTTTATGTCGACTAATCTGACAAGCTAAATAAATGGATGAACATGTACTCAGACTATTTTCTAACACATTACTTTTGGAGCCAATTGTTTGTAGAGGACCATAATAAATTGAATGTAGATCAGTTTCCTGGCAAAGATGACACTAAAAGAGATGGGAACACTAAACAAATCTACAATAAGTTTATTAAAAGATACCAATCAGGGGAAGGATGCAGGAACATCTCCAGGGCACAGAACATTGTTTGGAGTACAATAACATCAGTTATGATAACACGTGTGATAGATGTGAATTTGCCTCGAGCTGCATATCCTCAAGAGCCGGCGTTCACATTCATGCTGTGGTAAATTAGCTTTAAATCTTCCACACAAAACAACACATTCAAAATCTAACTTGGCTTGGCATTTTAAATAGACTGGGATTTGTAAATCTTGAAGTGTTCTTGGCAAGATTTCCATTCAACAACCACATGAGGTTTCAAGATAAGACACATACACAGCTCCTGCTGCCAGTCGCTGCACATCACACAACACCCAACACCACACCACTTGTTCTGTTACTGCCCTCTGAGAAAACCATCATGATGGTCTAATTACAAGCTTTTCTCAATCATTAAGTGCCCACAGTTGATGTTTTGTTAGCCTGGCACAAATGCCTCATGCTCTTTTCAATGTGTCTTTGATATTCAGTGTATAAATGAACCAAAACAGAAAAAGAATAAAAAGTACCATACAAATCACTGTGAAAACAGGTCTGCAGAGGAAGACAGTTTTGTGCAGGATACCCAGTAACCTGAGCTGTGTCCTCATTATGAATACAGCACTGCGTTATGCAGACATAGCCTACAATACATCATTTCATCCAACTGCATTATTGCAGATATTCCTGACAAATAAAATAATTAGAAAAAAGAAAGAAATCTGATTAAACTGATGGAGGAGTACCATGACAAAACTGCATTACCCATAATGCCCCCCGGGTTCGGCACAAACGCGTCTACAGTCAGCCACAAGGAAGCGCGGTGTTGTAAATAGAGAGCTGCAGAGTGAAGGCGTAACAGCTGTATGGGTTTGTAAATTAGACTTTAAACAATTGACTATAGGGTTTATTTTAGTGGGGGGAAAAGTCGGAAGTATAAGGAACATTAATAACTCCAAAATGAGCTCCACGGTTTTCTCCTACGAGAGTTTGGTTCATGCTGTATCAGGAGCAGTGGTAAGTTAGCTTTACTTTCACTATTCCCCTCTTTAAGTGTATAATGACTATACCTGTAGCTGTATTGTGTATGTTCATGTGCTTTTAATATTTCAAAGAAGACTCAAAATTAAACTTTCCCTGGTGTTAGAACCGATAGTGTATCGCGAGTCACATTAAATAGTCCAATAAACCTTGAAATGTTTTGAGCAACCTTTCTATTCGGTAATAGCTGATGTGACACATAAGCTACTGAAGCTGCCGAATTGATAAGTGTTTTATATTCATTCAGAAAATGTAGTATCTTTGGTTATAGTTTGTGTTTTGTGCTATACATGCATGTGTCCATTTGTATTATACGTTTTTTAAATGGCGTTTGGTGTGAGATTTTTTTCCATGTGGAACAAAAAGGCTTTGGTTGTGCTAACTGAGTCTCTTCACTGTTTTAGGGAAGTGTGACTGCCATGACAGTATTCTTCCCTCTTGATACTGCCAGACTGAGGCTCCAAGGTACGAAGTGGTAGCGATTCACTCATATTTAAAGTCTGATAATGCATTTGTCCATTTCATTCAAATTATGTTGTATTTCATTTGTGTTCAGTGGATGAAAATAGGAAGGCCAAATCGACTCCAGCCATTCTGGCAGAAATAGTCAAAGAGGAAGGACTGTGAGTGAAAACACACATAAACACTCACACATCACAAGCTCCTCTCACAGGTCCTGCTCACTTAAAGAAATGTGCAAAGAAAAGATGTGTCCTCTACAGTGTTATGTCAGATGGACTAAGACGTATTTCTCTGCTTGCTGTCACCTCATCCTGCAGATTAGCTCCATACAGAGGCTGGTTCCCGGTCATCTGCAGCCTCTGCTGCTCCAACTTTGTCTACTTTTACTGCTTCCACAGCATCAAGGCTAGCTGGCTGAAGGGAAGGCAGTCAACACCCAGCACTGACTTAATCATAGGCATCGCTGCAGGTAAGATGGTCCAGATCGAAAAGTCTTGTTTTAGTGACTCAGGATGAGCAAATCCATTTTGAATTCAGTGTGTAAACAGTGTGATGTTAACCACAGTCAGTGTGCTCTGCTGTTGTCTTGCCTCTAGGTGTTGTAAATGTACTAGTTACCACTCCTTTGTGGGTGGTCAACACCAGGCTGAAGCTTCAAGGCTCCAAGTTTCGCAATGCAGACATACGGCCCACCAACTACTCCGGCATTCTGGGTAAATGGCCATTGTCTGATCGTAGTTATTTGTTCTTCTAAGTCACTGCATAGATAGCATAGAAACACTTAGTGCCATTCTCAAATGCTATTTTTCTTCAATTATAAGTGGTTTGGTCTTGTATTTTTGCAGATGCGTTCATGCAGATCGTCCATGATGAGGGAGTGGGAGCACTGTGGAACGGGACCTTCCCATCACTGCTGCTGGTGCTGAACCCGGCCATCCAGTTCATGATTTATGAAGGCCTGAAGAGGCAGCTGAGGAGAGGAGTTCCCAGGGAGGTAAGTGAGAAATGGAGAGCGACGAGGGAGGGATTAGGAACGGGCAGACATGTGAAGGAAAGAATATATGCGCTGAAATTAGAGCAGTATTTTAGAGGGAAAGTACTCACTCAGGGATGATTGTGGAGAGTAAAGTTGGATAGTTTAAAATTGCATTAATATTCTTTTTCGTCGTTTTTGAGATTTTGACATTTGTTATCTAATGAATACATTGTCGTTTCCAGTTAGTTTGAGGGTTTTTAAAGCTTAAAAAACTTCCATCAGTATAACTTTCATGATACACTTTTTTGGTAGTAGGTTTGGTAACTTAAGAGCTGAACAATTAAAACTTTACTGGTGAAAGAAAATGAATTAAAAATGAAAATAACAATATCTATTATATGAGAGCAACACATTTGAAATTTAACAAGTGTCAACAATATTTATAAACCCAATTTTTGTTCAAATTTTTAAAAATGAAAATGATCAGTAATTCTCTGTCCTGATTCATTAATAGTCATTATATAGTTAGTAGTTAGTTAAACAAAAGTGTTACATCATTTTTATAAAATACATAAAACTGCACATTATGTGCTTGTCATTAACTAATGGAGATGTAATGGAGGGAGTTACTTCAGGTCATCCCATCATCTGGATGAGTAGACACTGGATATGCAAAGACTTAGTAATTCTGTTCACATGATTTGGGCTGTGGCTGACACAGAGTTTGGCTGAACATGTGTGCATTTAGACATTTTTCATGAACAGTCATGGATAAATATATTCATTGAGGACAATCTGATGCTCATGATAAAGGAAGGGGAGTCTTAACAAGTTAGTGTTGACATTTGAATTCTGTAACTTGTCCAGAAAAGGACACAGCTCAGATTGTTCGGCAGCAACGCTTCACAAATGATGTGAAATTACCCAATAATGCTTTATTTGTTACTATATTCTCCCCAAGCTGTCATCTGCTGAGGTCTTCATCATCGGGGCTGTTGCCAAAGCTGTTGCCACCACTGTTACGTACCCACTGCAGACAATACAGTCCATTCTCAGGGTAGGTTTGTGTATACAGTAAGTCTGTGTCTGTGAATCTCTCTTAGATGTATAGATAGAGATATGGGATTGGTTAATGTTTTGATTTTGTAAATGTATAATTAAAACCCTCCTCTGAATCCCTTTGAAATAATTTAAAACTCATTTTACTTATTGTTTACTACCTGTTTACATGTCTGTCAAATATTTACATTTCTGTTTATATGTATTTATTACTACATTTTATACCTGCATACATCACAGTATGTATACATGTTTAATAGTGCAGTGTAGTGCCTCTCCCTTATATTCAAAATAATGCCCATAACCTGTCTAGATTACAGTTGATATAGTTTAGCACTTCTGCACACCTGGCTTCCACAGTGTCATATTTCTATTTGAGGGAGCCTCATTGCCAGTGACCTCTACCTATAATTGCTGTGCACAGGAAAATGAAATGTCATGAATTGAGAATCTTGAGGGAAGAAAATCTACAAAATGAAACTATTAAGAGCACATTTGATTTACTTTATTATTATTTATTTTTGTAATTAACTACAGTTTGGTCAGTTCAACGAGTCAACAGACAAGTCAAAACTACTGTCCAGTTTGAGGACTATCAAGTGTCTGCTGGTCAACAGAGCAAGGTGGGTGCTCACACGCACATGCGCACACATACACACACGCACACACACACACACGTACAGATTACTTATTGATATTTTCAAATAAGGTTCCGATGAATTTGTCTACTATACTAGCTCCATTTAAATTCCTTTTGCAATGCATAATGTAATAATGAAGCATATATTTGACTTTGAGCACTTGCAGTTAACTTGGGCTGAGTCCAGTCTGGCAGCTCAAATCTAGTTTTGGCATATCGATGTTAGAATGAGTTTGCTTTTAGGGGATGACACCAAACCAACTTATTGAATTTCAACCATTCTATTATATTATAAAAACAGAGTATTATCTCTGTTTGGCAGTGGTTTACGCGATTTAGAATGACATATGGCCTATAGTAACTTTAAGCTTGGCTTGCTAGCATGATTTGTTAGTGTGAAGAACTACAGAACACATCCACACAAAAATTTACCACAAATCAGGAAAAGTCAACACTGTATGCCCACATTGTTACTGAGGAAACAAGGAGGGATGCCACCCTGAACACACAAATCTGGCTTGATCACTTGCAAATAACTGGGCAGTCAAACTTAAATATCTTATTTGAGAAACAAATAAGTTTTTGCTGCAGGCTGAACAACTGGCCTGGTGCAAAATAATCTAAATCTCATACATTTTCTGTGAGGTCTGCTCAGATGAGTGTTCCAAAATTGCTCATTTTGGCTCACTGAATACCACCTGCTCAGGAGTACATTGACTTTCTGTCGACTGATATGAGAGAAATGAGACAAACATGAAACAAGAAAACATTAAAGCCTATTCGGGTGGTGTGACACACCGAGGCAGCTTTCAGAGCAGGAAAACATCTGTTGAAATGTAAAAACTGCTCTGTTGACTTATGCCAATAAAAAAAAATCATTTTACATTACATGAGGTTCTATCTGCATTAATAAATGATAATAAATTAATGACTTCCTCTCTCTCACATGTTCACATTTACCATAAGTGCTATGTTTTAACCCTTTTTACAGGAAGTATGGCGTGTTGGGTCTGTTTAAGGGTCTGGAGGCAAAGCTGCTGCAGACGGTGCTGACTGCCGCCCTCATGTTCCTTCTCTATGAGAAGATCGCTAGCTGCACCTTCAGAGCCATGGGACTGAGCAACGCCCACTACAAGAAACGCTAACTAGCAAGACATTTCACAACCGTGAATTCTCGACCACATTACGGCACTGACTCTCTCACTGCTTTCAGACCCCGTGATTGTGACTTCAACTTCCTGTAAATCTGACGTCTTCTTCAAAATGGTGAATCTTCACTGGTGATTTCATTCTGCACGTAATCCGACAAGTAAAACATCACACACTTCAAACTTCTCCCGCTCATTACACTGATTTTCTATCGGTGGTGGCTCAGATAGTTCTTCCTCTAAACGGCCTGGAGAGACGTGACTACACACGGAGCGATGTCTTTGTCTGGTTTCATCACAGCAGGTCCTCACTGTACCTTACTGCAGAACTGAATGACACAAACTCAAACACAAACTCCAAACGTGTTGGAAATCCTGAAACAGATTGACAATTGTCGCATCAGATGACATCAAGAGTAAAAGAGCTTCTACTCAACCAGTTTATCTACCTTAAACCACCATTTTAACATGAAACATGTTTGATTCAAGTTATTGTTAAATAATTCATCCGTATTCTCCTGATTTTCTCCTGATGTTTTTGAAATGATAAAATTTATGTTTTCCTTTTTCACTTTATCTTACTACTCAATTCTGTCATAGCTGATCAGTAAGAGCCTAAACTGATGAATTGATCTCCAGGTTCTGGAAACAGGATGCACACTAAACTATTCAGGTCCTTTTACTTAGGTAAAAGTCCTCGTACTACACTGGAAAACACTGTTAAAAGAAAAGGTTTTGCATTAAAAAATGTTACTTAAATGTTACTTAAGTAAAAGTAAGTAACTTGTTACTTGTTACTTAAGTATTATCAGGAAAATGTCTTTAAAGTATTGATGGTTTTCAAAGCAGAACAGTGTCTGTTATACTGTCATATTTTCTCTCATTATATTATTTGATTTGCATTAATATAAAACATGATTTGAGTTGTTTAAAGTGGAACTCTTTTTTTAATGATTTTTTTGTAGAACAACTAATGATTGTTTTCAGTATGGTTAAACCTACTCATTATTTTCTTGATCATTTGATTGTTTAGCTTGTAGAAATGCTGAAAATGGTGAGAAAAATTCAAACATATCATTAACAATAAATGAAACATACAATGTATAAGCTCTTCATTTGTGCTGAATGCAAATTCAGTAAAGTATTAAGTATCTAAACCTGTTAGGTAAACGTAGAGGAGTAAAAAAAGTTCACTGAAATGAAGTGGAGCAGAAATAGAAAGTGTCATAAAAATAACAAGCAAGTACAAGTACCTCAAATATGTGCTTGAGTTAATGTACTTAGTTTTTCCTTTTTAATAAAACAGCAGAGCCACAGTCCAGCTACATGGCACAGCTACTGGCTCCAAGGTCCACTCATAATTTTGCCTCATCTCTAAACTCCCTTCGGTTTCATATGAGGAGCGATTGGCTCCTCCCACCGGTGTGACATCATCAGACCCAAACACCTTTTTTTATCTCAGCTGTTTAGTCTCATATGAGAATAGAAACAAGAGTGATAATCGAAAGAAGTTAAGTTAGTTTCACAGGAGCAGAAATGAAACCATATTAAACTCAAAACAACTCAACACACTTAGATTAGAGAAGAATCACTGAAACCAACACTGAACAAAAACGTTTTCCAAAAAATAATGAACTTTTTTAATGTAGCACTATTCTTAAGAAAGTTACAAAACAATGGAAATTATAATGCAACGGAAACGGAAATACAGGAGAACTTAACATTACACCTTTATGGACACCACAGGCAGATCAGCTGTTTATTTAAAAGTATTTATCTACTCTCTGTTCACTGATACTGAAACCTCGGTTTAAATGAGTATGGTTTTGCTATATTCACACATCCGTAATTAATTCAAAATTGTTAATTAAAATTTTAGGTCACATAACAAATAGTAAAAGTTATTAAATAAAAATGTTCAAATGAAGCATTACATCCAGGTCTATAACAGACCAAATATCTTTTAATTTTTATTCTCCTGTGTGCTGAAGTTACTTTAGGCAGTAAAGTTCATCTTTATACATACACTGTATAACTGTGAGTAACGACGATCCTCACATACAGTCTTCATGATTTAAATCTTTACATACTGTCAACTTTACATAAAGGTGAACTGCATACGTAGTCCCTGGCTCCCACAGGTGTCCGGCTCACACCGGGGGACACACGTGGAGCGGTGCGCTCACAGACACGTGTGTGATGGGCGTGTACGCAGCGGCACCGGAAAGCGGCCGTTCCATCCGCATGTTGGACCAATCAGAGGGCCGACGGTTACGTGACGCTGCGGCGGCGGCTCGGGCTCTCACAGTTACGTAAGCACTTCAGCAGGCTGAGGCTCCCTTTGACAACAAATACTATTAAAGTTGACTTGTGCCTTGTGTCGCCGCCATGGACTCAGCGACCACGAAAGAAACCGAGAGGCACTGCGTCCTGTGCTGCCAGGAGGTCGACATCTTCGCCTTGGGAAAATGCGACCACCCGGTCTGTTACCGCTGCTCCACCAAAATGAGGGTGCTGTGCGAGCAGAAGTACTGCGCCGTCTGCCGGGAGGAGCTCGACAAGGTGCGCGTTACTCCGCTACTGTGGCCCGGGGATTGTAGCCTAACGGTGCTAACTAGGCCGCACCGTCCCGGTAGTTTTATTGTGGCGTTATTGTTAATAAAAAATCCTCGCTGGATGCATATTAGATTAACAACACTGGTATGAGATGAGACACAGAAACCAACGATGTCTACCAGCCGCTCAGGCTACTTTTCTTCCCCTCTCTGTCATGAAATTAGCCGAGGTAGCAGCATTAGCGAGCGTCTCAGTGTAGGTAGCTCACAGGTTGGCCTCCGCAGGCTGTCAGTCCGCCCAGCTTCATCCTCTGTCCTCAGTGTGGCTCAGCTCAGTGAGCTGTCAGCGCTTTTAGTCCAACATGTCAGCCTGGGCTCAGTGTCGAAGTACTGAAGTGGTCGTAGTTAGCTTGTTTGTTGTTATTACTCTGTCGCTGGACATTTTTAAAGGTTTTGTTTGGCAGCGTGCCTGTCTGACCTGTGGGACTCGCCCCTCTCAGGTACAGGTAGCGATCCAGAGACTGAACCAGGGACCGACAGGGGCCTCACTCCCTCTGACAGAAATGCTAACCAAGCTGCCAGAGGGTGGACACTGAAAAATGTCAAAAGTTAATATCCCAGCTCCGATGTTTGGCTTTGTCAGGAAGTTTTAACCCGTGTGATGATAATAGTGATTTAAGTGTGTGCGTTTGTGTAACTTCTGCACTGGGTTGGTTTTATAATGAGAGAGTTCCCATAGTGCCACAGGAAACTTTCACATTACACAAGATCTGTGTGAGAGACACGAGCAGCACTGTCAGCAGCATATTTTGAGAACTAGTACCATTACCCAGAGATTCATTTAACTATTACATTAATTATTTAATTATCATGCTAGTGTCACATTAATCATCAACTTTTCTGACAGTCAGGTAATCGTTTAAAGTCATTTTTTAAAGAAAATGTGTCCAGATTATGTGATTTAGTCTTCTCAAACATGAATATTTTCTGACATTTTATGGATCAAACAACTAAAGATTAATAGTTGTTGCAGTGTTTTTATTACAAACCTGCATCAGACTATTAATCTTTTAAACCCTTTTCTTCCACTTTCCCTAAACGAGATGTTTGGCACCTCTTTTGTTCTCAGGTGGTGTTTGTGAAAAAAGTGGTGGACTTCTCATCTCTGCCCTACCAGCAGTTCCCCTGCGAGAAGAAGCATGATATCTATTTCAGTGACGAGAAGATCCATGACGAGTTCAGGTACTGCTCCGCTCTGTTCTCTACTCATCTGACTGCGTTGCTGCTGATAATACAGACACTCGACTTTCTTACCAAATTAACGGTCCCAGAAAATAAGATCGGTAATGGCTTGAACATAAAGCAGATGCTTGTAATATCTTGCTGGGTCTGTGAATTTTGTGTCATAACCAGGATAAGGAGTTAAAAAAAGAACTGGTTATCATGGCTTGATTACTAGTTAACAAAAAAAAAAAAAGAAAACCTGATATCGTCACGCTCACACTCCTGTCATATGTCTTACAGTTTTGACACGCCTATGTGCATGATGTAATTTCAGACAGGCAAACTATTACTGTTACAATGCAGAGGTATGCAAAGAGCTACCTGACAATGATGTAAACCTCTAACTGGCAGAATATGCACGCCAGCATACTTACAGTGACTAATGCGACACACACGTGAGTTTGCAAAAGCTCTTATTGAATGAATCATGGTGAAATAATTATACAACCCAACATAAAGCTTGTGTGACTGAAGGTTACTGTGATATGATAGCAGGGGGCCGTTCTATTAGGGGTGGGGAAAATAATTTGACAATGCATCACAATACTACTGTTGATTCTGTATCGATGCAGTAAAGACCATAACCGATTATCAGCGTTGATTCAACAGACTGCCATTTCCGGAGTTTGGTGCTGCTGTTTACATTCTAGGCTGCTCCAACATGGCAGAGCAGCTGCAAGTGACAAAGGAAATAAAACCACTCCCTGTCATTTTAAAAGCAGATGTTTGGACATGCTTCTTTGTATTGATGGGGAAATTATACCATATATAGAAATTTGACATTGTCTGTTTAATAATCAGATTGTGAGGTGGCTGATGATTCCCACACCTGTATTCTGTGTTGTTCTCTAAAAGCAGTCAAGTAAATGTTTAGTGACTCATGTGTGCAGTCAGTGAGTTTGTTTAATGTGCAGACGCACAGCAGCCAGATGCAGGGACAGTAGAAGTTAGATTTAAGAAATTATGAGATAATTATTAAAGCTTCTAACACTGATATAGCTGCGAACAAGTATTTGCTGTGTAAATGGGGCCCATTTGGTTTGGTTTTGATCCTGGCCAGCGTCTGATTGTGTGTTTGCTCTAACTCGACTCTGAACTTTAACTTGTTGTGTGTGTTGCGCATCTAACTGGGTGAGGCTGTGTATATAAATACTGTTTATTTCTTTTTCTCTTATTATTACTCTTTATTGTACTTATTGTTTTTTGTGTTTCTGTGGGTTTTTTTCCACTATTATTTATTAATGTCTCTTTTACATTGTGTTTGAGCTGCTGTAACAATGAAATTTCCTCACTGTGGGATCAATAAACAATCATATCTTATCTTTTTTAATCAGGCATTTGCTGCTGCCAGAGTGCCCCCACTGTTCAGAGCCTAAGGTCTTCTCCAAGTACGAAGAGCTCGAGCACCACATGAGGAAGCAACATGAGCTCTTCTGTTGCAAACTCTGCACAAAGCATCTCAAGGTATATTCGTCCCTATCAGAGTCATAGATCAGATCTTCAACTGTATATAATTCCAGATAGCACAGCATGCATTAATAAATGTTGCTAATCTTGTTACTGATTGAAGGAGAAACCATAACATTGCCAAGCATTGAGACAGGAAGTTATTTTGATATTAATATTTTAGATTCATCAATAAATATTGATGCACTCATTTGTTCCCAGCACAGGTTCTTTAGTAGGTATTTATACGTGTCTTTGCAACATGAGCTTCATTATGAATTTGTTGATAGATAGACTGATTCCTCAACTGGAAGACTTTTCAGTTCCTCCTGGAGCACTGGCTTGTAAATAAAATAGAAACTACAGAAATTTTAGATGATGCTCATTAAATATTAACATTTTATCTTCAGATATTTAAAATACAGTGTGTGTGCTGGTAGAAAGTGTTCAAACTCTGTCATGTTTTTTAAAAAAAAAAAATCTTCTTAATAAAGCGAGGCTGTTGATCTGTCAGAGACTTTCTCTTTAAACTTCGCTTCTCCCACCAGATTTTCTCTCATGAGCGCAAGTGGTACACCCGTAAAGAACTGGCACGTCACCGAGCACATGGGGACCCAGACGACACCAGCCACAGAGGACACCCGCTCTGCAAGTTCTGTGATGAACGCTATCTTGATAACGATGAGCTGCTGAAACACTTACGCAGGGACCACTACTTCTGCCATTTTTGTGACGCAGACGGGTCCCAGGAATATTACAGGTGTGTGTAACTAGTTCACACACAAATGAATCACACATTTAGTTTGCATGCTACTCCTGCTAATTGGTTAGAAATGACACATTTTCTGCTGTGATTTTCTCATTACCAGTGATTACCCGTACCTGAGCGAGCACTTCAGACAGAGTCACTATTTGTGTGAGGAGGGCCGCTGTGCCACTGAACAGTTCACCCATGCATTCCGCACTGAGATCGACTACAAAGCCCACAAGGCTGCCGAACACAGCAAGAACCGCGCCGAAGCTCGGCAGAACCGCCACATCGACCTGCAGTTTAACTACGCCCCGAGGCAACAGAGGAGAAATGAAGGTCAGAGAGTATGTCATTATTCTGTGTGTGTGTGTGTGTATGTGTGTGTGAGAGACGGAGAGAGAGACGAACAGAGAGACAGAGACTGGTCTCATCGTTAGATTTAGAGGATTTTTGTTGAAATAAGTAAAGTGGAGGCAGTGAGTGTGAATAAAATGTGTGTGTGCGTCCGTAGGTCTGGTGACGGGTGAGGACTATGAGGAGGTGCGTCAAAATCGTGGAACAAGAGGAGGAAGGACTCATGGGGGTCAGAAGAGCTGGAGATACTCCAGGTATGTCTCCGTTAGCAGCGTGGTGTTGACTAGAGGTGACAAGTTAGCAACACTGTAACAAATAGACAATCAGACAATCAGAAAATCAGTTGCCGTGCATTTCACCACGTTTATGCAATTAAATGCAATAGAGTCATGGGACCATTCTGTTCTGACCATTTGGAAATAAAAGAACAGCTTCATATGACACAAGATTGAATTGGGTGATGTATTTTTATTTTAAATTTAGCTCTTAGCCTGTTGTTTCATTTTAAACATTAAAACCAACATGCAGATGAATAAACAAATTAAACAGGTTGGCCTATATTAATCACAAGGACGCCCTTCAGTCCCTCCCCCGACTCCACGCCACTAGGAAGCTGCTTCAGCAGGAGGCGAGTGGCCGGTGGGCGGCAGATCTGGAGGTGGACATGAGCCGCCGTAGTGCCAGAAGTCTGATCACTGCACCAACAGCTTATAGAAACATTGCAGGAAAGATGTGGACACTACCACGAAAATGATAACTGGAATGTCCAGTGACATTGTGAAAATATTTAATGAAAGGCTGCATGACGTTGTTTGTTTGTGCGTGTGTGAGAGTGACAGCGTGTGTGTGTGTGTGACTGAGAGTTAGATTGATAATGAGAGTGAAAGATTTTTCAGCTTTGAACATCTCCTTGAAGCTGTCAGCATTGACTTTTGATGCCTTACTGTTCAAACCATGCAAACTGTGGCAGCCGTTGCCATTGAATTTCACTCGTGGTGCATTTTTGTCACAAGCTCTGGGTTTCTCATAGCTTTATCCGAGTGTATGAGAATGTGTGCTTATTCACGCAGAGAGGAAGAGGACAGGGAGGTGGCAGCTGCCAGGAGAGCATCGCTGGCAATGCGTCGACAGGAGGAGAGAGGAGCAGTGCAGGAGAGGAGCGCTCCCAAACACCGCAGGGAAGAAAGGACGGAGAGAACAGAACCAGAAGAGCCCAGACACAGGACCGGACACGTCAAACCTCCAGGTAGAAAAGGAAAATGTTAAGAAACATACTGACAAGTTAATGTGTTTATAGAGGGTTTTTGTGTTCATTTTATTTGGATTAGTTGCATAGCTTTCTCCAAGACAAGTTTGTTGCATTATCAGATGCCTCTAATATATCTGTAAGGGGCAGACACAAGTTTTACAGAGGCAGGAAATCGCTCAGTGTGCTGTTTCACCTTTCACAGTAAGAACAATGCAGAGCAATCCAGAGGACGACTTTCCAGTTTTGGGAGCCACAGCTGCCACAGCCACGTACGTTTTTTCACACAGTACAAACTGAAATCATCATCCTGCATCATGATGATATGCTAAAACGTTTCTGTCGTTGTTTGTACTCCTGCAGTGTAAAGCCACCCCCTGTGGCTGCAACAGCAGCAGCAGCCCATGCAGCTCTGAAGGAAGACGACTTCCCGAGCCTCTCAGCTGTTGCTGTTTCCTCTCCCATGACCCCAGCCTACTCTGCCCAATCCAAGAAGACATCCTCCTTCCAAGAGGAGGATTTCCCTGCTCTTGTGTCCAAAGTCCGGCCCCTCAAAACTGCTGCTGGCACCAAGTCTGCTTGGTCCAACCACACTGCTGTAGCTAAACCCACCACTCAGCCTCCTCCTGCCTCCAGACCTTCTCCTCCGCTGTCATCTGCTTCTTCTGGCCCTCAGCTCCTTTCCTCCACCACCACCTCATCTTCAAGGAGGAAAAAGAAAGTTGGGGAGAACGGGAAAGCGACCGCCACCCGATCTCCTCCTTCTTCCGATGACGACTGCGGGGGATTGACGCAGCAGGAGTTCCGCTCAGTACCCACCATGTTGGACATCTCGTCCCTGCTCACCGTCAAAGGAGGCAACAGCAAACCCTCCAGTGTGACCAACCCCCCGAAGCCGACACCCAGCACCGATCCGCCTACCTCTAAAGCCAACAAGAAGAAAAAACAGAAGAACACGGCTGCTCCCTCTGCATCTGTGTCTTCAGTGTCAGGGATGACACAAACTACGAGTACGATCTCAGTGGAAACGGCAGCGCAGAAGGAGAACGTCCCTGAGAAAACTTGGAACAAACCCCTCTCCGGTGCTGTGACCGCAGCACTGACAAGTGGATTGGCTAATGGCCACCCTGAGAAATCACCACCTATTAGCAAGGAGCCAGTCTCAGTAACCCCTCATCCCAAAACAGACCCCCCTCTGGAACAGGAAGAAGAGTTTCCTGCTCTCATGACCAAGAAACCACCACCTGGTACAGCACTACATATCTCCTATTGTATTTATACGCTATGAATATTTTCTATTTTCATTTTACCTCATTATATGCTTTACATTTTCTACTTTAATGTTAATGTGAGTTTGACTTGAAAGATGACTTTGCACCTGCTTTAATGGCTGATAGGTGCTGTCATTAAAAAAAGTCAAGACAAATTTTCTGGAAGTGAATTGGAAATTCTCCAATTTATCTCTTAAAATAATCAATAAATTCAGCAAATTTCATTTACAAGATTCAAAAGTTATTGTTCTGTCAATATCAAGGTCTGTGATGGCTGAATTTACAGCTGTCTGTCTGTCACCGTCAGCAGATTGCATCTTGTTGCCCAGCTGTAGATAGATTTAGTGTAAAATTGCTTACCTAATGCTTTGCGTTTTATTATCTCAAAGTGTGGGAGGTCTGTATCAGGTCGTCCCGTTGAGGTTGAACTATCTGCTCAAACTGTGTTTATCTCTCAGGCTTCAAGACCTCCTTCCCGATGAAGGCCTCAGCTCCTGCCCCATCGTCCACTCTGCCCCCGCCTCCACCCGGCCTCGGGATCTCGGCAACTAAACCTCCCCCAGGATTCACTGGCATCCCCCTCAACAGCAACGTAGTGGAGCCTGCTCCTTCTGCTGTCAACCCGTGAGACCCTTTCCCATTTTTAAAAGCATGAGTTGGCCACATCAGGGACGATGTGGATGTTTTATTCCTTTTTTTCTTTATTTTTTTCTTACTTCCCAGGCCCCCCAAGGTATCGAGCAGTGGTTACCTGGTGCCAGAGGACTTCCAGCAGAGGAACCTGGAGCTGATCCAGTCTATTAGAAAGTACCTTAACAACGATGAGTCTAAGTTCAACGAATTCAAAAACTACTCGGCACAATTCAGACAGGTACTCACCACAGAATTATCAAAACCATCATTAATCACAAAATTTACTCTTGGAATAGTGTATTATTCACATCAATAATTACAACAACAGCAAGTTTATTACCTGTAAACACATTTATACTTACATTGTGCTGACCCTCCGTTTTATTCCCAGGGGGTGATATCAGCAGCCCAGTACCATCGCAGCTGTAAGGACCTGCTAGGAGAAGACTTTAACCGTATTTTCAATGAGCTGCTGGTGCTCTTGCCGGACACGGGCAAGCAGCAGGAGCTCCTGACTGCCCACGGTGACTGCAAGGCCGTGGAAAAGCAGTCGGGCTCTGGAGGAGGAAAGAAAAACAAGAACAAGAGGAACGCCTGGCAGACGCCGACCACGGTGGCAAACGCGGCGGCTGATCTGGACTGTCAGGTGTGCCCCACTTGTAGACAGGTACTGGCCCCCAAAGACTTCAACTCCCACAAGACCCTGCACATCAGGGAGAATGAGGAGTTTCCTTCTTTGCAGTCAATTAGCCGTATCATCAGCTAGCCCCTCGTATTGTTCCCTCTGCCTCATTTGCCATTGTGGGGCAAAGTTTCAGTCGCCCCTGCAGCCCTGCCAAAGCCCTGCAGCAGCCAGTATGGAAAACAGCAGCATGTGATCAAGGCCCAGTGGAGTTTGGGGCATAGGTCTCCATAAGAATTGGAATTTAAGATGGCTTCTGGTATTTTTATTTTCTCTGGGGATGATGTTGATAGGTTTGTGTGAATGGTTTCAGAGTTTAGACACACATGATTGCCCCATCTCAACTCCGTTTCCACTCGCGTCCTTTGAGGACGTCTCCAGCTGGCACTGGCACTGGCAGCATCTAACTGGGAACTGTCAGTTTATTTAATGAAAGAGGAGCGACAAGCTGAGGCTTTGCTTGAATGCATTGCTCCTTAATACAAAACATTGTATTGATTTGCATTTTTTACCTTGCTTTGTGTTTTCACCGTACAAGAAGATGACAAAATGTATTTTGTTAACATCAGAGTCTGTATGATTCCCCAGCGGGGCTGCCTGGTTCAATAACAAAATAAACACAACCATGTTCATTTCAACTATTCAGCACCATATTTATTGAAGTGTAGCTGTTTAATTGCCTCTAATTGTTTGCTGCTTCATGCACAAGAAGGCGTCATGTAGGAAGGTGAGAGGGAAGTGAGCCTCTTCATGAACAAACTGGTTCACAGTGTGAATGTTGTTTTATTTTTACATTTACCTTATTAGTTTGTTCAGTTTACATCCAGTTTATTTGCTTATTGATGAGTTGGTTAAACAGTGCTGTGGTGCTGCACAAGATGAAACTAAATAGAACTAAATAATGACACAGCATTCTTGCGTGTCATGTTAAAATAATATATCTACCTTTTTAAAGGATCATTTTAAGATGAGACCTTAACCACTGAGGTTACGAGTAGGTTTGCCTTTATTTAAGTCATCAGGTTTCATTAGGGTATACATCTTGTCATGCGCTATCTTCAAGGAATTCATAACTGTCGCCATGCTTGAACTACAACAAAGCATAGTCTCTCCGACCCAACACGCTCTCCTCTCTGCCTCTGTATGAATTCCAGCTCTGACTTGCTGGACATGTTTACTCTGTTTGTGCGGGGGGACTGGTTACATCCAGCAAACAGTCTGTACATCTTCTCTCTCAGGACCCTTTAGCTTGCACCGCTGCCAACATGGGTTTGCATCTCTGTTCGTGCAAGTGTGTCTGCGTGTGCGTGCTGTGTGTCTGAATGAGTGTGTATGTAGAGTTTTGTCTATACATCATACGGCATCCATTTTTTTCTGTCTGGCTTCAATAAAGCTGTTTCTGTCAGCACAGTACATTTCTGTATCTTTGTTAGAGTTGTGTGTGCGAGCGAGAGAGAGAGAAACTTGTAACACATTTACAGATGGTCGGGTGTTTTAAACATTCTTTCATTTCTGCATGATGGGACAAACTTTCCATAAAACCACACAAAGATTTACACTCAGCTGCTTCTTATGTAGTATACCATTATGTGTCATGTTTTATAAAATGTACACGGGATAAAAACCAATGTATACTCTGTTATATTGATCTAAAATGTGCTCTACTAGTACCCCGAAGTTCTACATTTTCATAATACATGGTGTAATACTAACTCTACTAAACTTTCTTCCAAATTTTTATACTGTCCGAAATAAGTGGTATTGTTGTACCCTAATATTAGCCTAATACCTATTATATAAAAGTGGTCCATGGGAAATAATATTTTCCTTAACTTTGACTAATAACTTGGAATATAGACTGGAATTACTTACTTTTAAAGTGACCGTCCCAAGTCTAGTTGTTAAACGTCTTACATAATTTTGAATTTGCAATAACTGATTTTTTTTTTTACATAGATATATTTCAGCCACTCTGGGACACACAAGCTGTGAACATACGTTGATGTATCATCATCACTTGCTTATTTACACTTCCAGCAGTAATCTGGAGTCATGTTTGATGAAGTCCTGTATTCGTTCTCCTGTTTTTAGTTTAGTTTACCGACTGTACCCGCCTCTGCTAACTGCTCCACTAAATCCACATGCTCGTCTCTAACTGCATCTGTCTGCTTTTTATTGTGGAGCAGGTGGCGTACAGTGGACATTTACAGCTTTTGACAGCCAGCGTTGTCATTTGCTGCATTATTGTAAAAAACGTTGATTTATAGCTACATGAGGAAGTCAGAGACAGAAACAGGCAATCCAAAACATGTTTTCTTTTTTATTGGAGTGACGGTCAGACTGCAGTCCAGAGACATTCAGGTAATAGACAGTGACACACATCTCTGTACACAGCGTTTTTACACTGAAGAGGTCAAACACCTTCAGAACAGGAAGAAACAACTCAGAAGAAACATGTTGAAGGGGTAGCACGTTACAAGATCAATGTTTTACTTTGTTTGTCGATGGGGGTTCAATTTTTCTCATCAATATTATGGGGGGAATATTGTAACATCCATGCAATGTTTTGTACTGGAAACCACACAACTGATGGCACCAGCGTCACTACATATCTTCACCTTTTATTATCTCAGTTTAACAAAACGACAGCATGATCACATAAAACTTTGATTTTGGTGCCAGTGGCCCCTTTAAGAGTGGTCAAACAAAGTATTTCCAACAAAGTTAGTTAATAAATAATCATTATTAATATCTTTTTTTTATTTTCAGTAGTACAGGACAAACCAGACCCTAGACAGCATCACACACAGGTTCCATTTACTTCAATAATGTACTGAATTTCACAATCAACCAATACCACGGTAGTGTACATGGGCCAGAGCACAAAACATAGAGAATGCTTGTTTTATTATTTTTATCTACCACACTGACTGAAGAAGAGACCGAAGCACTGAGAACAATAATACAACCTGACCTGACAGTACCCCAAACTACCTAATAGTACCCCAGAAGCACCAACCCCAGTTTTGCCTATCCACAGTTTGCAGGTTACCCAAGTTTTGAAGAACTGTACCGGAAGATTTTTATATTTTGGCAGTTACCAAAGCATGCCATAAGATTTTAAATTGATTTCCTTCCCTTGAGAATAGAAATAAACTGAACTTTTATGTATCACTGTTAATATTTAGTTATTTGAGTCCAACTTGGCACATGAATGGTGCACTGACAGTGTGACTCTGTAGAGAGATCGATACTGAATGTAATTAGATAAAATGACCATAGATTGAAATTTGGTGTTGATTTTCATTAAAAAATATACGGACTATAACTTTAATATTGTGCCAGGTGGTTTTTATCGTGGAGTAGTAATGCAATTCTTGTATACTGCTATTGAATATCACCTGAAAAGTATTGCATTACCAATTTGGTTGTCAGACAGTCAAATCTGAAAGGTAATAAACATCAGGTCAAGTCTCTGCAAGCTGAAACATTCGAGTGAAATAAAAACTGATGCCAGAGTCAATTGAGTCCGGGAATAGTTGGTTAGTCAGTAATGTGCGCACACCTCGCAGATAATGGGCTACAATATGAAACTCCACAAAATATAGTCCTTTAATTGTACCACATAGACAAATCTGTACCAAACCATATGTCCTAGTACCCGAGAGGACCCAGGAACACTCCAGCACTGTCGTACCCTCTCCCAAACCAAAACCTTGAAAGAAAAATACTAATGTGTTAAATACTCACTTCATTATGCAATTAAAATGGGAAATAAAATGTTTTTAAAAGCATCATGCTCACAGGTAAATCCTAAGACTTGTCTTAACTCTGTTCTGCTTTAAGATTATTTTAATCTTTTTCAGTGGTGGGACTTGGACAAACAATTACACATCTGCATTGTTTATTTGTCCTCAACCTCAGTAACGATGACTGTTGACTGTTTGACTTTTAGAAAGTAGACAACCAATTTTAGTCTGATGGTGCCCTTTATGCATTGGAACTGGTATACAGAGCCTGTACTATGTTTGCTGGCATTTTTCTGTCAGCGTAGCTCAAGGCGATGGATTGTGTGACCACATCTAGATTTCTTTATTATGGTTTAAAGTCAAGAAAATGTGAGTCGCATTCTGGGACAGTTTCACCCTGGAGGTTTTTCGGATATGTACACGCTTGCACGTGTGTACATGTGACCAACAAGATCACGCGGTCGAGGTAACATCACAGAAGAAACAAAGAGCTGTTTGGGTAGCGATCAACCGTGATTAACGTGACATGAGGGGGGATCCTGTCAGCTGTGTGGATGGAATCTTACTTTGCAGAACATCTCGGAGTCAACTTAAGAATGACATAGTATTCAATATATAATGAGTTCTATACAACAATTTCATGCATTATTATCATGATTACTTTTCAAACTCTGAGAGTGCCAGTCGTCCCGCTGCTGCAGTGCCTTCTCTGGTCTGCAGAGGGCGCTGTTTTACAGAGGACCAGTCAAAGCAGGCAAGGCATTCTACAGGTCAATTATATCACTCTAACATTATATTTGGCTCTGTTCATTAAAAAAAAAAACTTTAACTTCTGTAACTTTGTAATGCAGATATTTTGACAGTGACACTGATTATATATAGAGCAGAGAAACTGTTCATTTTGGGGAAATGATTAAATGGTGTAACAGACTTCTGATTTCATCTTCTGTACTAAAACTCTGACAACACACGTTCAAGAAAATAACTTTTATGCGGCACAAAGGTTAATTAACCACACACATTCACACATTTCCGCACGAGCCCACAAATCTCTCACACATGCTAACGATACACATGCACCTGTACACTTGTTGCACGTGGAGACACACACACACACGCCACACACACACACACACACGCCCCAGAACTACAGATTCGCTTATGGTACGTGAACCACAACACAGACACTGCTACACACCGACATGGTTGGCATGGTTACTATCTACATCAGGGGCCCCCAGTGACCCACATCCACCAAACCACATCCCTGTCGCCATGACAACAAGTTCCGACCCACCTCCCTCTATGGCAGGACTACAGGATCAATGAATTAGCCAGCTAGTGATCCTTAACATCCCACTAACAGATTCCTCTTTTGCCTGAGACTGCACCGAATCCTCCAGCGACCCGACCTCGCTCACCGAATATAAGCTTGTCTTTTGCCCCCCTCCCCCCGCGTTGTGATTACATAAATTCCAACAGACATTAACAACATAGCGGTAACGTGGTAATAAGACAGCAATAAGAACACAGGGCAGTTTGGCAGCTTCTAAAAAGTAAACATAAACGGACCTGACTTACCCAGAAACTCCCGACTCGCTCAGTTTAACACGCACGACACCCAACATAGGACACTGTCTCAAATCACACGCCACATACATTCCCTGGTGCCGCGGACGGATTCAGAGATAACAGGCCCCTGGAAACTAAAAGGCCCCCCAGACCACTCCCGACCGAAAGAGACATAAAACTCAACCAAAACAATGGTGGCACCTCTTTCTAGTCATTTTCAGTCTCTTTGTAATTGTTTTAAATCTTTTCGCGGTTGTCTTTTTCCCCCTATAGTTATTTTGCATCTCCTTATGGCCTTTGCAGTCATTTGGCATCGTTAAGTCGTCGGTTGATTGACTTTGCAACAAGAAACGCGCAACGTCGTTTTCAAACTTGTGGGACCAGGGGTCTCTGTGCCCAGTTGGCTCCTTCAGTAATCCTGCCTCAGAAACATCAGAGAAGCTGAAAAATGATTCACTGGGGGTCAGGGTTTCCCGCAGTGAATCTTCAGAGCGATCAGCCTAGGAGTGAATTAACAATCATCACACAGGTTAAGCTATCGTGACAAAGAATATTTTGCACTGGGACACCGTTTTTTCTTTAAATGTTTTAAGATGAAGACTCCACTACACCGAAGATGGCAATTAATACTTGAAAAGATTATATAAAAGCTTCTTGACTTAATACTAACTAATACTAACCTTATTTAAATTGTTCTCTCAGGATCTGTTGGGTACACAGCGACACACCCATAACCTTATCAGGGAAGCTCAGTCAAAGTCAGATCAACAATTTTCACGTGGAAATTTGCCTGAGATTTGTTAGTACATTTCAAAGACGGAGCATGTAATTTGAGACAGTGCCTAAAAAGGGACTAATCTGACGGTAACTAGGCTACCTACAGTACAGTATATACCTACCTACAGACCTACAGAAGAATGTGAGATATTGCACTTGGTCACAAAACGTTGTTGTTGTTGTTTTTTTGTTGTTTTTTTTTTTACAGCATGTGGAAAATCTACTAAATTAAGTCACTGTCTGAGACACACAGTACAGTATGGCACTTAGTTGATCTCTAAGATTGGAAACATGCAGATTCGATACACGTGATCACTTTTAACTGCAGTGGGGAAGAAGGGAAGGGTGGGGTGGGGGTTGGGGTTGGGGGAGGAACGACCAGACCGCACTGTAGCTAAAAAAAACATTCCCCGTACTGTTTGGCATGAAAGGGGATTTTGACACCTCAATGAATGAAAAGAATCAGATGAAGGCGCTGTACGTGAGTGCCCTCTGCACTATTTTTAATCATCTAACGCTGCTTTGTGGTGGAGTCACTCACTTGTGGATCCCTTCATCTCCCTCTTTTGTCGTCTTCTTCAAAATACTGTTTGATTACTACAAAGTGGCCTCCTCTTCTACACTCCCTCCTCTCGTTTTCTCTCGCTTTCATCCGCTTCGATTCCGAGGACACTGGGTTTGCTAAAGCAGGGAGTTTTTGTTCATCGTACAGGTCTAGAAAAGTGCCGATAAGCTGGAATGTTAAGGAAGGAAAGGGAACGAGGGGAGGAAACAAAGAAGGAGAGGCCGCCCTTTTGACAATTGTCGAAAACTCAGCCCGGATCGACACACAAACAACTGCAGGTGTAACATTGCAGAAAGCAATTTTCTATCACGTTGCTCTCATCCCTCTCCTGACCTTTCCTCTTCCACCATCAGGTCTACCTTGTCTAGTAGATGGGAACCTGGTATGTGGGCGCTGCGTTGTTCTCGGTGAACGGTGGGCTCTGGTAGGTCTCTGTGGTCTCGGCGGTGGTGCCGCCGACTGGCGAATTGGAGGGGTACGGCTGGGTGGGCGCGCCGCCGTCCATGTGCTCCGTGGTGAACAGGGTCATGTCTGTGCCGAGCAGATACTTCTGGACGGCGCGCACCGTGAGGCCGGCCTGCAGGGGGAGGAGGAGGGAAAGACAGAGCAACCAGGGGAGAAGATGAGAAGTGATGCGCTGCCCAAGTGAAAGCTCAAATTGCACAGATATATATGAGACAGGAAACCACTTGTAAAAGCTTTTTTTGGGTGGGTTAGACTCTTTATTGTTTTTATGGATAGGGCAGTGAGAGAGAGAGACAGGAAAGATGTCAGAAAGAGAGGGGGAAGACACGCAGCAAAGGGACCTCGGCCGGGATTCGAACTGGGGTCCGCTGCACCGAGATTCAGCACCACTAAAAGCAATATTTTTACAGTTTGTTTTATATTATATAATCTCCTCTGTAGAAATAAAACTACCTCGTCTTGCCTTAAACGTTTCCACATTTTTAGAAATACGCTCAAATAGTTGCATTCTGGGGAGTTTGACAGGAAGATCAAGACGACACTCGGGTCTGTTGATCGAATAAAATGCTACAGCCAGAAGCCTTTCAGCTTAGCTTAGC
>JAOXYL010000045.1:15031992-15042814 GCA_028564955.1 Terapon puta
GTGTGTGTGTGTGTGTGTGTGTGTGTGCCCCCAGTCATTAAATGAACCTGTTGGCGTCGCTCTGCTCAGGTGATCTCCTTTCTCAGTCCCGTGTCACTGAGTGCGTCCGCTGAAAGCGCATTGTCAGTGATTGGCACGTAGATGAAGAAACTCTCCCCTTCATCTCTCACTGTCTCACTCATTCGCTCCCTCAGACTCTCCCCCCTATCCATCTCCATCTTCTGTTTCTCATGTCCGTCTATCAGTCGCTCCCTCTCAATCCCACTTTTGCTTCTTTTCAGCATTTGTGTAATCTGCAGTTCATTCGTCAGCGGCTCATTGATGCACCTCTGTTTCCTTTTCCCTCCTTGCCTTTTTACCCAGCTCTCCCTCTCCTCTTTCCCCACCTCCTCCATCTCTGTCATCTGTGCTCCATTCATTACCAGTTCACTCAGTCAACGGACCACGTCAGCCAGACAGCAGATACATATCACACATATCAGATAGATCGCTTTGTGCTTCTCTTTGCCTGTTTGGTGACCAACAAACTTCAGTATGTGTGCACTTGATGAGCAGGGAGGAACTTTTGAACTTTCCTCTGTGCCCAGTCTCTTTCGTTTTCCTCTCATCTCAGTCTGCAGTTAGATGATACCAACAGCTGCGGTTGTTGTTATTGCTGTGCAGCCTGCAGACAGTTTAGAGTTTTGTCATGGTCGCTGCCTCCGGGGATATGCGATACAGATTTCTGCTCAGATCTTATCATAGGTCAAGACTATTAGACCTTCTTTCTCCAGATAGCAGGAACAAAACATAGAGGTGGGCATGTTAACTGTAACTGACACATGTGATGAAGATCTTTTTGTTGAATACACAATTTACTATTTAGATGTGGATATAAGTCTGTTAACTGTTACCAGAAAATGTTTCTTTTGCTATTTGCTCTCTATCCTTGTGTGCTCTGTGATGTCTGGCTGTTAACCCCTGACACCAGTCCGTATGTATAATATATATGGTTGGGGAGCAGGCCAGGGGGGGTTGACCCTTTGTGATATATTTAGAGTGGCCTGCGATGAATGTTTTATCCATGCTGCGTAGGCAGAACACAGGGCGGCCATTAAACATTCATATCTGCCACTGAGATGACCTCCTGGAATATCAGCTCGTCATCAATGAATTAACATCAGGCCATCATCAATGAGCTAGCGTCACACCATCCTCAGCGAACTAACATCAGCTGTTTATGTAAAGCCATCATACCTCACACCTGTAAGCCTGTTTTATACACTGACAGGGCAGAGACAAGCAGAGTTTGTATTGTCTTTAGCCACAGTGATGAGGAGACTAATCATGAAAAGGTTTTGAAATAAAAACACAAACAACACATACAACTAGTTACCTCAACTATTATTTGTTGCGAATCCTTGCTTTATTGGAATATCCCATGTAAATTGACAGTTTGAAGTCTTATGTTGCATTTTCCTGCATCAAACATGCACATATGTACTGGTGGTGTGTGTGTGCACTGTTGAATGTGTGGACATTTTAGCATGCATCACTCTCAGCTGTGGTCCATGCTGCCACTGCTGGTGTGTGTGTTTTGGCTCTGCGTGGCTTCGCCTCTCAGACACAGTTTAGCAACAGCTCAGCCAGCCTGCATTATTCATACAGGAGCGAGGCTGCAGATAGGGTTACCACCAGGCAGTATAGCTGGTACATTAAGGTGCCCTTTGCGAATATAACTAGGGTGCACACACTCTGATGGACATACACCCAAAGACATACAATACATACGCTCATATGTGCATCCACTGAGGATACAGTGAGGCCTCAAGTTGAGGAGAGCAGGGGACAGATGAAGCCGCAGTAACCAGAGAGAGATGCTGAGGGTTGCAGGAGGTCACAAAGGCAGGCTGACGTGGACGTGGGTGGATACAAGCACAAACGCAACACACATACGCCCTCACTCTTTGACAAAGAGGAGGACACCCCTGAAGGCCGAGACTCACACGGAAGCACACACATCGGCTCTCCTTGTTGGGGGGACGTCCTGCCAAAGTGGGTGCGGCGGCCAAGATGAGGATTCACTGCCGAACTCACAGGACGCACTAACAATAGGAGACACACAAAGGACTACACAGACTCTGTCACTGGGATAGCAGGGTCTTTTATTCATTGTGTGACTCTGGGAAGTTACTTACAAACCTTTAGAGAAGAACAAGATTGGGAATTCACAAGTTTTTTTTTTCCTATGTGGATGGACTGCGGCGAAAAACTGAGTGAGTCAGGAGCAACACGTGGGTTTTCATATGTAGCCTTTTAAATCCAACAAGCATCTGCTGGTTTAAAATGTTTCCATCTCTTTTTACACACACAGAGACGGCAGTCTTTTTGCCAAGGCTTGAAGTACTGTAATGCGAGTGAGCACTGATGGCTGAGATTCCGACTCCATTACTAGATCGTGTTTTGAAGGACTGTGGTTTCTGTTTGTCTCAGTGTGCATTATAGAACAACTGACTTCGGACAGAGTGTGGCACAGAGAGTGCTTCTGAGGTGTCACAGTGACGGATCAGATGGAGGAAAAAGGAGAGAAGACGTGAGAAACAATTGGGAAGAATTAAGAAGATGTCGCTATTATTTGTAATCTTCTTCTTAAGAGAACACATCATCACTGACACTGATAAGAGACTTTTTAAAGCACATTTTGGAAATGTATTCTTCCTCATCCAGTTTAGAATGATTTGAGTGAGGAGACATCATGCCACCTAAAAAAGGTGACTCAAAAGCAGCTGCCAAGAAAGGCAAGGCAGAGGAGCCAAAGAAGGGAGGAAAGGATGACAAGAAGGGAGGAAAAGATGACAAGAAGGGGGGAAAGAAGGCAGAGGAGCCACCAGCCAAGGGGAAAGGGAAGGATGATGGGAAGAAGGGAAAGGGAAAGAAACCTGTCAGCGAGTCAGAGGAAGGGTCAGAGGAAGAAGAAGAGGAGATGAGAACTGAGGAAGAAGAGGGTGATGAAAGTGAGGAAGAAGTGGTTACCAAGAAGCCAGCACAGCAGGGTAAAGGTAAAGGAAAAGCAGCTCTGAAAGGTGCATCCAAGGCCATGGCTGTCAAGGGTTTTAAGCCTCCTACTAAACAGTCACCTCGGTCTGCTGATGATGAAGAGGAGGAAGACAAAGGGAGGCCACAGATCAAGAAAGGGATGGGTGCAGTAAACCTGAAAAAGATGAGTGATGTCCACATCAAAGGAGCCTCTAAGGCCATGATGGGCTTTGCTGCAGAGGGACAGAAGAAGAACACAGGTGCAGCAAAAGCCCTAAAGCCAGATGCCACTGCTCACCTCAAAGGAGCCTCCAAAGCTCTCTCAGGACTCACAGGGAAGGCCTCACCTTTTAGCTTTCCATCTAAACAACAGCAGCCAGAAAAAACAAAACCAAAGAGAAACCTCAAAAGCACCTCCCGTCTCTTTCTACGACTCTCCAAGAAAAAGAAGCCCTCCGCTGGTGGTAAACCACTTCTAGGCACCAGCAAGCTTTTTGCAGGCTTTGGGGGGAAATCACCTGGTGACAAAAAGCCAGGTCTGTCTGGTTTTAGTATGTTTAATAAAAAAGATGATGCTCCAAAAGAAACCACACCACCTAAAAAAACAATAAATCTTTCTGGTTTAGGGGGCAAGGGGAAAATGGCAACAGAGGCAAAAGGACTGGGTGGAAAGTTCAAAGGCATGTTTGGGAAAAAGAAAGCAGGATCAGCGTTCAAGAATAAAAGCTGGATGTTAGGAAGAATAGCTGCAGCAACTAACTGGCTGACAGGGAGGTTCCTGAATTCTAAGGGTCAAGGTCGGCTGGGGGCACGAGCTGGAGGACGGGGACGGAAGCGTTTGTCATTTGCTAACAAGGACACTAGAGGGAGACAGATGCATTATTACAATGAAGCCTATGAGTATGATGATGATGAGTATGGATATGAGGAAGATTACTATGACAGGTTGAGACCCAGAGGCTACCTAAGACAGGGTTACAACCCACATGACCCTTATGGAGAGGAAATAGAGTACTTTGATGATGAAGAGTGGGAAGATGAATATGGTTACTATGATGACGAGGGCAACTTTTATTATGATGATGAGTTTTACTATGGTGATGACATGGATTACTATGGTTACCCTTATGACTATTACGATGATGAGTATGAAGACTACTATGGGGATGAAGGCATGGAGTATTACTATGGTGAAGATGGAATGGTGTATGCAATAGAGCCAGAGCCATATGGTTACTATGGTAATGCCACGGATGGTTTCTATGACCCATATGACCCTGAGCAGTATGGAGATTACCTTGACCACAGTATCGGCTACAACTATGTAATGCCAGACCCATATGGTATTAATGGTGGTTATGATGTTGTTTCAGGCATATATAGTGACCCAATGTTGGAATTGACAGACCCTGCTGCTATTTATAATCCATATCAGCAACCTTTCTTTATGGATGCTGGGCTGGATCCAGCTCATACAGGACAGCTATATGGACAGGAGCAGCTAGCTTACCCTCACGCTGAGCCATTTTCAGCAGAGCAGTTCAGGGTTCCCAGGCCCCAGATTAAGCTTTTTGGAAAAGACAGATTAGATGTGGAAACCCTGCCACCTCCTCCTGCTCATTCCCAACTCTCCTCCCAAATGTTCCCCCCTTCATCCCCAGCTCTTGCTCTCAATAATCTGGAAATGATGTCAGATATACAATATGAAAAACCCCTTCCCATGTACTTTCCAACACAGCCGCAATACAACACTGTCATGAACCAACAACAAACCCCCATTCTCTCAAGACAAACCCCCTCGCCAACGGCTATGATCGTTCAACAGGAGCACATCCCTGTCCAACAGGGACACCCTCACCCTCCTTTCTCTGTTACTACTGGTCACTTGTCTCCATCTCCCCAACCACCCCACCTGGCCCCTCAACTCTACCAACCGTCTCTTCCCCAAGACCCACTAATCTTCCAGATGGGGCAAATTTCACCAATGCTACCACCACAGCAGCCACCAATTCCTCCAATGATGCATTCACCACTGCATTCACCAGTGGCCTCACCAAGGCCAGTGCGACGTATGAGTCCACTTCCATCTCCACAGCTGTCATTAAGGCCAGGTTCAGCCAGGGCAATGGCACCACCTTCACCCCGCTTCTCACCACATCACATGGACTTCCACACAGGCATACCGCCAGACCCACATCTCTCCCCCCGCTTATACAGGAGAGGGCCCACTCACAGGGCCTCAATGGCAGGTCAAAGATCAGCCTCTGTACTTGATAGACGGAGACCACCCAGCCCACCTGTTTCTTCACCACACCAAAGGAGAGGCATGTCAGTTAGAGCTCAGCCATCCCTGAAAAGAGGAAGGGGGGGCATTGGTTTGCACAGAGCTCCATCAGCTGTCCGACCCCAATCCCCATTTTCCAGCCCCCTAGCTTCACCCCGGGGATCCCTGAGGAAAAGAGCAAGCCCACCATCTTCCCCAAGACTCTCTTTCAGACAGCAACCTCCCCCAGATGCAGTGCATCTGCCATCCACCAGACCACATTTGTTCAAAGGTAGAAAACAAACATCACAGCTGCGGCATTCTCCCTCTCCCCCAATACCATCCGCACAAAGACGAAGCCCTCCTCTACTTGACAGATCTCAGTCTCCCCCCCAAACCTTCCGGCCCACCTCTCCCCATCGTCCTCCCTCTCCTTCTCCATCACGCATCACCAATCGGCCCCTCCCTACCCGGTCCTCTACTCGTAGACTGAGAGGTGGTCCTGGAGGTCGAAGTCATGTGCCCATGGGAGCTGTAAAACCCTCTCCAGCAAATCCATACTTACAGAGACGCAGTAGACATGGGCCCCCTGTCACTCAGCATGTAGCCCCATTCAGGTCCTCTATCCATAGTGGCCCAGCACCTCCTTCAGGACAGATAGGGGGCATACCTGGAACTCCCATGTTGGCTAGGACAGGCTCCCGGCCCATAGGGTTAAGGGAGTCAAAACGAGTTGGTACACCTCAAGGAGGCTTCCACAGACCTGTAGGAAGAGGGCAGCCACTAGTCAGGATGCCCAGAAACCAGCCCTCTCTTCAATCTAGGCAGTCATTCAGGGGACCTCCTCTCTCTCCACAGCCTTCTTTGAAACAGAATGGGCCTCATTCTCCCCAGCCATCAGTGCGTAGACTGCAAAGTAGACCTCCATCTCCACTACCAATGCAACGTCCATCTCCATTAGCCTCACGTTCAGGCTCTCCCATGCACCAGCTATCTCACCCACCATCCCCCTTGCCCCACAGGGCTATGAGTCCCCACGGTCAACCCTCAGTACCGCATCCAAGTTTTCCTCCTGGCACTCTCCCTCAGAGCATCACCCAGTATGGCTACACAACAATGGAACCAGGCCCATCCCCAATGCTTACAAATGCATTACCGAACCCACAGGTTGTAGGTCATCCTTTTCCTTCCTCTATGCCATACTCCGCTAATGCTTACTCTTCTTCCTTACAGAGACCCTCCTCTCCCCAAACACAATATGAAATTTACCCCCAAAATCTCCCTCAACCTGCGCCCCCATCACCTTATCTGGGACGCACACTGCAAAACCCTTATCTGCAGAATGCTAGCAATACCTTACCTTTACAAAGAAGCCATTCCCCCATACCTGGTGAGCAGGGTGAGATTTCAGCTGATGTACAGGTGAGCCAGGATGTGAGCGCATATGCTACTCCTGGTCTATCAGATGCTTTGATGCAGAACTCACACCTGCGTAATGCCTCGTACTCATCTCCCTTACAACGCAATGCCAACCTCTACACTACTGTCCTCTCACCCCCTCAGGCAGTCGCCCCCCCTGCCCCCTTTGTTCACTCCTCCCCACACTTGTCATCTGCTATGCTTTCCTCCCAACTACGCAATGCTTCCTTTGCCTCTCCCCTTCAGCGACACCTCTCACCCATGTCTCCAGTCTCTCCCGCCCCTCCTCCCACCACACCTCAACAAGGTGCTATCAGAGGTACCTCCTCATTTCTGTCTGGTGGATTGAGGACTTCCCAAATCCAGGGATCTATGTTCAAGCTTCCAGGTGGCACATTGACAATGTCGCGTGGGCCTGTTGAGCCTCCAGTTACCACTGACAGTGGAGGTGGTGGAAGTGGTGGTGGGAGGCTGTCACCAGCCATGCTCTCCAATGCCCTGCAGAACTCAAGCCTACGTCAGGCCACATATCGACTACCTGATGGCTCATTGGTCACAAGAACTGAACCTGTTGAACCTTCCCCAGGTCCATCACCCCTCTCGTCCTCTATGCTATCATCTGCCTTGCTGAATCCCAGTTTACGACAAGCCACATATCGTTTGCCTGATGGCACTCTTGTAACCAGAACAGACACCACACCTGCACCCTCCTCTTCCTCACCTATGCTTTCCTCTGCTCTGTTGAACCCCAACGTACGTAAAGCAACATACAGGCTGCCAGATGGAACGTTGGTTACAAGAAATGAGACGGCACCTGAGGTTGTCACCCCTTCCTCTTCTATGCTCTCTTCTGCCCTTCTTAACTCTAATGTTCGGAATGCCTCTTATAGATTACCAGATGGTTCAATTATAACACGTCCTGCAGAGGAGGCACAGAATGCTGAGAGTGCATTATCATCACCAGGACTATCTAATGCGCTGATGAATGCTAACCTTCGTAAGGCAAAGTTTCAGCTTCCAGGTGGATCATCATTGTTTTCACAGAATCAAACCCAAGCTCCCACTTCTGTTTCCTCTGGTCCTCTCCTTTCCGGTGCCATGCTAAACACCAGCCTCCGTGGTGCTTCTTACAGACTTCCAAATACATCACTGTTTAAACAGCCTGGTTCTGCTGATACCTCTGAGTCACGCTCCCTTGACCTTTCCAACGCTCTCCGCAACCAGAATCTCCGATCTGCCACCTATCGTTTGCCAGATGGAACTCTAATGACCCGATCTCAGCCTGCTGCAGCCCCTCAAACACTTGACCTGTCTAATGCACTATCCAAGAACCCAAATCTTCGTGGGGCAAAGTATCGTCTCCCCGATGGAAATATCATGACACGGCTTGGTGCTCCACGTGCCCCAGAACCTCGCTCACTTAATCTCTCTGGTGCCCTCCAGAACCCTCACCTCCGTGGGGCCTCTTTCCGCTTACCGTCTTCTTATGCTGTAGTGTCACCCCAGGTCCAGGGATCTGGCCCTGAACAGCACTGGGCACAAGGCTCAGGAGTTGAAGGTTTAGGACTGCAGCAAGATATGGATGTGTGGGGTGCAGAGAGGGTTCTACCTCATGGGACAGTGCAGAACCTCAATAAGTGGTCCATGTATAGAGATGGAGAGCTGCTGGAACCCCACAGCCTGATGGGGCAGGGACAAGAGGGGCAAGAACCAGGAGAGTGGAATCTCAGCAGGGAGGGGGAACCACAAGGGGGCTGGTTTGACAAGGTAAAAGTTTTGAATATGTGATTAAAGCTACAAGTTGGCACAATAGATAATGGTGGACACTATACTTTAAGTCTATAAGTCACAATGGGCACATCGGTAACATCTACATTTACCAGTGTAGTACATCAAGTACATCACTTTGGTGAGTGAAGGGGCTCTGGATAGAATCAGGATTAAAGTCATTTGACATAAATGCGTATATATATCAATACATGAAAGTTTGCTGTTGCTGGCCTATGCACATGCATGATGTCCTCATTTTTGAATGTTCGTATGTGCATGTGCGTGCTTTAGATGTACTCAATCAGAAGCCTACCCACAGTGGCTCAACGGGATCAGCGAGAAGAAGATGGAGTGGAAGATATGACACAGTTAGAGTAAGTAATAAAACAATCACACACATCTGAGTTAACTATACAGCTTTTTAGACAACAGTAAAACTCAAAAAGTAAAAACAAATCAGCCCCTGATTGTGCTCTGTCCACAATTTGAAGTAAATCTTACAATAACAGGAATGTTCTCACCAAGAACTGGTTTAATCATATTTTAAAGCTTGAAGCTTGAATAATGTATAGTTTCAGTGTTGGTAAATGTCTAAAGATTGACAAAATAAATGAACAAAATCATCATTGAAGAAAGCCCTGTGCAAACATACAAAAATAGTGGAGTGATTTGAGAAGATTATAGCTTATTTGTTCCATTGCTTCTGTCAAGGGAGATGCATGAAGGGGCTGTTCTGCTGAACCTGAGGATAAGATTTGAGAGAGAACTTATTTATGTAAGTATCTGAGCAACACTCATCATACTCAGCATACATCATCTCACTGTAGCTTCAACCATTACAAAGTCAAATCACTGTATTTCACCTTTTGTGCTGGTTTTACTATCCCACCTTCTAACTCTTCATTCCTTGTTTTCTTTCAGACGTACATTGGCAGTATCCTGGTATCTGTGAACCCCTATAAGATGTACAATATCTACGGGACAGACATGGTGCTGCTGTACAAGGGTCATGCTCTGGGAGAGAATCCACCGTAAGTCATGTTCACTCTCAAATGGCCAACAAAATGCATACCAAAAATGTCTCTGAACTATAAAACACAACAGAATAAACCAAATAAAATTTAATCTAATCTTGAAATTGTTGTCACCAATAATCAGTTTCTATTTTGAAGCTTACGGTTAGCTCAATTACATTGAAAAAAATTAATAAAAGGATAAATGGAAGCTGACATGTCATAAGGTGAAGAAGTAGGGGAGAAAATATGTGGATAAATGATTAAGCTATAACAGGGAAAAAGGAAAGTTAGAAAGCAAAAGATAGAAAAGAAGGGTGGAAAAATATTTTTGCTCTTAATTGCTTGCTTTTATCACTTTAGATAAAATAATAGTTTGATGTAGCTGCTCTTTCTCCTGTAGGCATTTGTTTGCCATAGCAAATGCTGCTTATTCCAAAATGATGGATGCCAAACACAACCAGGTCATAATAATCAGGTAAGAAGCTGACTTTCTATCATTTCAACTAAAATACTAACCTGATACTTTAATCACTTCTCATGTACTTCTTATGTAAGTTCGCAACCACATATGTGTTTTATAAACAGGAGTACCATTCATTATTTCACTATTTATTGCTTAAAGTATTTCTCAGAAAATCCAGAAAATACCATTGATGATACATACGCTTGATTTAGACTGCTAGGGTTAGGGGTTCTTTTGTCATGTAAAAATAGTGTCCATGAATGTTTCCATCTTCAGTTGGATTAGTGTTTGTAAATTCATGAGTGTCTGTCTGTGGTTTTCTGGCCAGCAAACTTAAGACAGAGCAGTCCTTCACTCCTCCCATGCTTCGTCTATCCATCACGGACACATCGCTCTGCGTCACCACTGATCTCCTCAAAAAGCGAAGGCATATACATCCTGTGACAGTGAGCACATTTACATCTAGCTCTGAAGTAAACGCATAGACAGATACAGAGTGCACAATTGCACATGCATCGGTGTGTGCTTGTAGAAACTACTCCAGTCATATGAAATACACAAATGCCCACACATGCACACACCTGGAACACTCTAGCCGTGTTCGGAAGGAGACACCTGTAAGGAAAGCCCAGCCACGTCTGGGCCAGGAGCAGATTATCTTTCAGAGGTGTGCGTGTGCAAGCGCACGTGTACAAACCCTGTGTTTGTGTGTAAGACGCTGAGTGTGTGTTAAGGGGTAACTGAGGTCTGGTGTACAGTGACCAGTAATGGCCCGGTTTTTAGCTAACCAGTCCGTCAGTTGAAACCCAATGCTGGAATGTGGTCAAGGTACTGGTGTCCCTAAAGACACACGCACACACACACACACACACACAC
>JAOXYL010000045.1:15082729-15093906 GCA_028564955.1 Terapon puta
GGGGGAGGGGCAGGGTGAGATGTTTATTATCTGCCCACTGCTATTGAGGACTTGTAATGTTGGCCACTGAGCAGATCCCATGGGGGAGGGTCCTTAATTCAGAGGAGACACACATTCATATATAAACTTATAATGAGGTTACCGCAGGAGGGACTCCATCTCCAGCTGTCCCTGGTGAGGAGGTGATGACATCGTCACCGGGAATCCCTCCACCAGCTGTCCTCTGACATCACCGAGACCAGGAGATGTGAATCATGTTGAGTTTTTAGCTACTTTCAGTTGTCTTGATCGCACACATTTTGTGTGCGTTCCTTCCTAATCGCAATAAAAACTCTGTCCTGTTTTGCAACCTTTCTTCTCCCTGTCAGACACATTTATATGTGGTTGTGTGGAAAAGCGAGGTTTGAAATGGGAGATGGCAGTGATCTGGTTCCTGTCAGAGGTGCTACAAACCAGCCAAGTGTCAAGGCTCTGACACGGTCTTAAATAGCCATTAGTGGTCTTATTTTTTCCTCCATGCACTGACAGCTTTCTGCGCAGCCTTTTCTTGGGCAGCCAGCTGAAATTTGTGGGAGACGCTGTATAGATTTGTGATGAATGAGCCGTGGTCATCCTTACATACCTGGGATACACACACAAACCTCAGCTCTCCATCCATCTTCAGTGGCTCAGTAATTTTTTCTTTACACAGTTGTGGAACTTCATATTCACTTAGTTTCTTTATTTCTAACTTTGGAGAACAGCAGTACAGCTGTTTGGCTTATATTTCCCTGTTTCTAAATATTGCAGTATTTTTTGCTGCTTGGTGTTTGGATATGCTTTGATTGCAGAAAGACTTTTACAGTCAATATGAAGTCACAGCTAGGAGATGTTTAACTTAGCTTAGCATAAAGACTGAAAACTGGTGAAAACACCTAACCTTGCTCTGACTAAAGATACAAAAACCAAAGGGTTAAAAACAACATGCTGAGGGGTGTAAAAGGGCTGAATTATTTCTTGGTGCAGGGTAATAACTTCCTGGAGTCTTGTCAACCCTGCAAGGTTGCCAGGCAACGAGCAGAGAATCCAGGAAGTCACTGCACCCGGTCAAGAAATAGTCCAGCTCTCTGTAATTCCATCGAATCTTACCAAATGGTAAGTAACTTCTTAATTGAGTGTGTTTTAAAGAAAAGATTTGTCTTTGCTTTCGCTTAATTCATCCCTCACTTGTTCTTTGTCCTGATCTCTCCGTCTTTGTCCGGACCTGTGGTTCATGACCCATGAGTGAATGTTCCTCTCACACCTCCACCTCCAGCTGTCTGAGGCATGTGTTATTGCAGTGAATAAAACCGGGGAACGGGAAGTGACAACACCGAAGGAATGCTAGTATAACACTCAGCTGGGCCTCCGGGGAATTAGGACAGGGATGGAACGAGAGCGGAGGGATTTAAGAAAAGGAAGAAGAAGAAGGAGGAGGAAGAGGGCAGGTACTCAAGAGTGGCGAGGAGTTCAAGGAAGAGGGTTACTGAGAACCGAAGGAGAGAGCTGAGAAAGGAGACAATTGAGGAATGTTGGCATTAAACCCCCACAGGACCCCCATAGGGAAAACGAGCGGTTTCAGGCCGAGATGGGAAGGATGGTTAGAGCGAGGAGACAAATTGCACCAACATTTTCCTCTAACCAGAGAGCTGTTAGAAAGGAGTGGTTAAAGAAAGAGGGGAAAGGGTAATACATCACTGATTTCTTGAGCACAACAGGGTTCAGAGTGGAGGGATAAAGAGAGAGAACGGAGGAGAGAAGAGATGAAGATAAGTGGATCTGCACACAATCCTTCCTGGGCATGCAGGGAACAGGAAAGAAAAGACTTGTGCCAGTGGAGCAAATATATGAATAGGAGTAAAAAGAGGAAGATATTAAATGAATCTAGTCATAATATTTAACTTCAGGCTCAGGCAAAGAAAGAGAATAACTTAAAACGACAGTGTTAGAAAACCAGCACTCTGCACAGTCCAATGCTCGAGAACTCCCCAGATTTCCTCTTTATTTTTCTGCATTTTTAATCCACATTCCTACAGGCTTATGTAATCAGTGTACTAAAGTGTGTCAGTATTGCTCACAAGTTTGTGTGTACGTGTGTGTAGCTGCTTGCGTGTGTGCTAATTCGCAGTTTAGGCCAATTTAGCCTAGTTGTGTCCACGGCGTCACAGTTCTCGAGCGGAGCCTTTATTTTATCAGCTCGGCTTCATTTACCGGACTAACAGAGGGAGGACTCTGTGAAGATTGCAGTTGAACACACACACACACACACACACGCACACACGCACACACACGGAGTGGTGGTTTGGAGAATCTGCGTCATCTGGTGTTGGTAATTGCTATGAGCTTTTGTTATAGCGTTCTAATTTCTCCCCTATTATTGCACCTAACCAGTGTGTTTCTTCTGCTTTACAGCTCGGAATTACCAGCTTCATAGCGTTGGACCCGGCCCTCTCAGTCACACGTTTTAATTCTGCTTCTATTTTAAAAGAAAAAGCTTTTGAAGATGCTTTAAGATTTTCCTCCCCGCCTGCTGGTGTTTGTGTTTTGTGTTTCTTGTCTCATGTTTGAAGGGTTGATGACGCTGAGCTGTAAAAGAGGAGGGCTCGCTGTCACCGGTGTGTGCTCGGGCTGTGTACATAATGTGTCAACACTGAGTGTAAATTGTGTTATAGAGCCTCTGAAGTGCCAGGAGGAGATATAAGGAGAGATACAGAGAGTGATGTTTCAAGAGAAAATGCTCTAATGCAGACTGTGTCTGTTGGATCCAGAAAAAGAAGGAAGGGAGGCGCTGTGTTTTGATGTGTAAATATTGTAAGCGGTGGTATGACGCACTATTCTCTTTTACAGATTACAGATTAGCATTTTCAGATGATCTCCGCTGACTCATTGAGTTAAAAATAATATGCTAATTAGTTATGAAGATACTGCCGATCTCTAAACCATCAGTGTCTTTGATAATATCCACCGTCCTATGCCTGCATGCGGTGTCGTACTGTACTTAAAATGACACTGCACTTGTTTAGCAAGAAAAGGTCAGCAGCATTCGATTATCTTGCAGCTGAATTGGGGATCTGTTGTGTCAGCTGGCTGTGGAGATGTATCAATATGTGGATGAATTAGTCTTGCCACTGTATGGTGTAAGAGTTTACTTTGTTGTGAATTTCCTTGACGGGACCCTCACAGCTACGGGTCCCCTGGTGTGGAGTTCACAGGATTACACAAAGACACCACCGCCGTCACGCAGATCCACTTCCTGCCTGGACAGGTGAGCCTCTTGCCACTCATTTCCCTGACGAAAAGACCCCTTTGTGATGAGAAAGATGATGGTGGTGCCCATGATGGGTGTTAACGTTGACCCTTTCTCTGTGACAGGGTCGCATGCTGTCACTGCTGGATGACAACACCATTCACCTGTGGGAGCTGGTGGCCGGGCCCCCCAGAGAGGTGGGAGGGGTTAAGAGAGAGGGTGTGGTCTGTTTACAGGAAGTGGGCAGCTACAGCCTCCCAGGAAGACCTGGCATTGAGAGCTGCAGGTACAGTCTGTTAATAATTAGTATTAATTCTGCTATTAAAACTAGAATCCTTTTTTTAATCATATCAGACGCACTTTTTAATACTATTAATGAATGGCCTTTATTCTGCAACCATTAAATATATTTGCACTCATTAGCCACCTCTCTGTATGCAGTTTCAGCCATTCCCATGCTAGATTCAAATGCCATACACATGCATAAAGCATTTATAAGGACCAGTACAGTACTAGTTCTTCTTTTTCTTCTTCTCAGTGCCACTCGGGTGACTGTCCTCCTGCTGCTGAGGTCATGCGACCTGCTCTGCATTGGAACAGAGGGAGGGGGCGTCTACTTCCTGGAGTTACCCCACCTCTCACTGAAAGACAACCAGACGCTGCCCCAGGATCAGGTCACGCAGAGGTGAGTATGTCACTAAAATGACTTCACATATACATATATAGAAAGTAAAGACTGACATGGCTGAGACAATACAATAATTACATTAAGAGTAATGACCATACTTTTATATTGCATCTATACATAGCAGCATGTCACATTAATGATGCATCACTCTGTGCTATCATGTTAATCCTATATAGTGTCCTCCCTTTCTCTGCCTAAAACTCTCTTCATGTCTCTCACCCCTGTCACAGTGTGTCTTCCTTTAAACACTAAACACTCCAGTTTCCTCCACTCACAGCTCCAGCTGTGCAGGTCGGACACACATGCATGCAGAGACAAATATCCCTCTTGACCTGTGCAGCAGCAGGCAGGTCAGGGTCATGTGGTTCAGGGACCATGAGAACGGTTCCTGAATGCTGTTTGGAGAGTAGAGAAAAGGAAGCGATAGACTAGAACTCTAAAACTGAATAAGTAATCCTCTCTATCTAAGTGATACTGAATAATATATGTTTTTGGATATGGAGTGTTTGAGGAGGGCCGAATCAGATGAAGATAATGTTATTAATTTAAAAATTGGCACTGAAATGTTTTGGGATGTCATTGCACTGGATTTGCACAGTAAATCATGAATAGGAAAACAGATGTTTTGTTGGAATAGAAGTTTGTGGAGGGAGAAGAGTTGGATAAAGTAAAATACTGTACAATAAAAGAGATACAGTGTGCTGTAAATATCAGTGAATTTTAGAAGCAACCTCCTTGTCTCTTTTATGGCTTTGTCTTGATAACTCACTTGCAAAAAACAGGAAAACTTACTGTCTTGGTGAGCCTCTTACTATGAGGGATGATCCCATGTGAACACTAAGTTCTCTGTGAACAGTTTTCATCATTAAACATCAGATTTCTGTTTTTGTGTTTGTGCTCAGGATTTGACTGGATTTGATTTTAAAGGTTGTAGAGTTGTTGCTTCTTTCTGATCCGATCAGTTCTTACCCATACTGTTCTAATGAAACACTAAGGTTTAAAAATTAACAACTTTCAATAACAATTTAAGTTGCCCACACCCCCTCCCCCCCCAAAAAAAAACTTGTGTTGAATGTTTTTATATGAACATTTAATGTAATAAAGGCAGGCATCGTCAGTTTGAAATTGAAGTTTTCACTTTGGATTTGACACAAAAGGCGAGTGATAATCAGCTTATTTTGATTCAGATAGGTGCCAAAAAACATGCTGCAGGAGCTGTGAGAATTGCTGATGCATCAATTTAAACGCTGCAAACTTTGCATAATGTGCCAAAACAGTGGAAAACAGCATAAACAAAGAGGAGCTGTGGTCACAAAAAGACCAATACCGGCACTGAGTAAATTACATCTAATTACATTACTACAGGGCTATAATATTGTGTGGTGTTTCTGTTTTTTTGTTCAGGCCCTAAACATTTGTGCAGTGGTGTGCAGCCATGTATGAGAGTTCAGCAGTGAACTAGAGCAAAACACAGCAAGAGTGGAGCGCAGGTCTTGAGGACAAACACTGCAGACTTATCATCTTGATATACACAAAACTGCATAATGGAAAATAATCTGTGGTTCTTCTGTTTTGCACATACCAGAACGTAGTTTCCTTATTTTTAATGCTGCAGCTTTCCTCGCTGCATTCCTGTGTTGATACTCTGGCAGCGAATCACAGAGCTTCTGTTGTGTTTCTTTTTCAGTCCTCGATGTGACTGTCTGACTGGTTGGCTAAACCCCTCATTAACCAGGCTTGTTTAGGGAAGTGGGCAGAACTGAGGCCTAACGAGGGTCCTGATAAGGCTTCTGAGTGCGTGTGTGAGTGTGTCCGTGTGTGATTTTGTATGGTGTGTGCAAAGGAGGGGAGGTTTTAGACAGTGAGGCTTTGTACCGGCTGCCAAAACACGGTGTTCCGGTTGGGGAAGTGTTTCAGCTGAATCTCCAACGTACACACACACACACACACACACAGAGCGGCTCATCACTGGGAGCCTCTGTAGCAGGATGCTGGATTCCCTAAAAATACTTGTGAACGGAGAGATGGAGACAATGGAATGCTTTGTCGGGAATGTTTCTGCCGCCATGCTTCCGGAGAGGATCTTCCTCATTGAACACTACCAAAGCAGTCAGAAGTGTGTGTGTGTGTGTGTGTGTGCGCATGTCACAGGGCGACTATCTCTTCTGTGATGGTTCTGCCTCATCCGCACCGGAGAGCCCAGAAAGCTGCACTGCCCTCTTCTCCTTCCCGCTTTATTTGCCGTGTGTTACTTTTTCATTTTCTCAATTTCTGTACTGTTTCTTTTCCCTCTGTCCTCTCCCCCTCTTTTCTCTCGCTGAGGGAATCCTCTGACATCTCGCGGGTGTGTCCTGCTCTACATTCCTCCTCAGCCTCAGAGGAATGTCTAGTTCACACGCTCCAGCAGCGCAGCTCCAGCTTGACGTTAATTTGGCTTTTGTTGTTGTTGTTGTTGTTGGAAGAGTAGCCTGTGGTGGTATTAGTTTATACAGATGGTTGAACTCTGATTATATTATACATAAGTTTTAACACTTTTGCTGCTTTGCTCTGGGTTGTTTTGGTGCAAAACAAAAAGAGGGCTTTGAGTGTATCTTTGCCATCAGGTCCCCATGTTCTACTTACCAAGTGAATTATCAATCTGCACAGATGTTTCCTCTGTTCCTGTGTCATCTCCCTGACTTTTTCAAAAAGTCAGAATGTGGGGCTCCCTCTGGACATCAGTCCACAACATGAATTTAAATTAACATGGCCAAATAGAAATTATGAACATTAAGAAAATGGTGTAAGCTTAAAGCCCCCTTTCTACAGGTGGTCATAAATGCAAACAAGGTCATCAACCCTGCCTCTATTCAAAATTGATCTTCAGTGTTGTACACAAACGTCTTTCAGTATTAATTACATTATCTCCTGTCAGATTTGCAGACCCCTCCTCATACAATTATTTCACCTCGTTTTGACCTGTGGGTGTGTGTCACTTCTAGCACACAGGCTTACAAACAAGCTGCAGATGTGGGATGATGGGTAATGTTTTGTCTTCCCAGCCTGCCAGATGATTACAGATGTGGGAAATCCTTGGGGCCGGTAGAATCTCTTCAGGAACATCCACAGCAGCCGGGGAAGATTCTGATTGGCTACAGCCGGGGTCTGGTGGTGCTGTGGGACATGAGCACCCGTCATGCTGAGCAGCTCTTCCTGGGCAAGCAGGTACCTGGTTTAGAGCAGCATGTAGTGCACATCGGTGTACTCCTTTACTGACATTAATTATTTTTTTCATACTGGTAAAATTAACTTTTTGAAATAGTTTTAATCTTACTGGAATGGCAGCTACTTCAACAAGTGAACATTGCTAACTGATGATACCTATGCACGCATCTATAAGCTTTAACGTGTCTGTGTGTGTGTGTCCACCCCCCTGTAGCAGCTGGAGAGCCTGGTGTGGGAACGCACTGGAAACTTATTTGTCAGCTCCCATAACGATGGGGGCTACTCAGTGTGGGCTGTCACTAATGGCAACACCCACAGTCACCAGCCAGTGTCCTCCACCATCCCATACGGTGAGAAATGCATACATACATCACACACACGCACAGAACGCCTATTTGTGTTTCCCAGTTATTGTGCGTCTGAGGCATGCTTAAGCTCGTTGTCATCCAGCTCTGGTCTTTGTGGACACGACCCCCACCTCCACAGTGTCCACTGACTGACAGCGGCTTAATGAACCATGACTGTTGACGTATTGTGGCTCACAGTGACTCATCACTATGCTGAGAAGTAGCGTGATGATGACGATGATGCAGAATATTTGTGGGAAAGTTAAAGCTTTAAACATTTCTCCTATTTTTTTCTCTTTTTCTGGTCTAAAGAGCTTCCTGTGGTGTTTAATGACGTTTAATCTGACTGATGTTCCAAATGTTATTAACTTCATTCACTTTTGATGAATGTCTGTCTGTCACAGGTCCATTTCCCTGTAAGGCCATCAACAAGATCCTGTGGAGGACAACACAGACGGGGTAAGCATGCGACTACTAGCATGTGTAATTCCTGTAGTCAGACTTTGGGTCATGATGCCTGTAAATCTTTATCTTTGCTGTCTTTTGTTTCAGTATATTTAAGGCTCATATTTGTCTTCTGTTGTCTTTTGTCTTTTCACTTGGATTTTATGCCCCAGCAAATGCAAACTTCATTGTCCCCTGTCTTCTGTCTCCTGTTTGCGGATGTATAGTTTTGTTAAAATGTAATTTTGATCTGGATTTTCTGTATGTTTGAATGGTAGTTGTTAAATTTCAAAATAAAATGTAAAAATTGAAAATGACTGAATAATCACTTGTTCTTATTATTGATAACATATTGAAATAAGTCCTTACAATAATTTAAAACTTTTCTGTTTTCATCACTCCAGCTCTCCAGTGTTGTTATACAGCGGAGGGATGCCCAGAGCCAGCTACGGTGACCGCCACTGTCTGACCATTCAACAAGACAAAGACCACGTCACTCTTGATTTCACCTCCAGGGTCATTGACTTCTTTACAGTCCACAGCATAGAGCCAGAGAAAGGTGAGGCGCTGGTCAGATTTCTTACACTCTTACTCTTTGATTCAAGAATTTACTTTCAGTTTCTCTGTCATCTGAGCTTTATGCAAACTGTCACGTTGTGTCTAAAGTGTAATGTCGTCTTAACGTTGTCTTGTCTGGCACTCTTACAGAGTTCGATGACCCTTCTGCGTTGGTGGTGTTACTGGAGGAGGAGCTGGTCGTGATTGACCTCCAGACCCCTGGTTGGCCCTCTCTGCCCACCCCCTACCTGGCTCCTCTCCACTCCTCAGCCATCACCTGCTCCTTCCACATCTCCAGCGTGCCGCCCAAACTGTGGGAGAGGCTGGTGAACGCCGGCAAAGCACAGCAAGGCCGACAGCATGTACACGGGGTGAGACACACACTGTGATGTGTAGAGCACACCTTGATTGTTTGAAGATGAACAACTGCTTTTGTTGTTGTGTTTATACATTTTCCCCCATTTTCATTTAGTATTTTCTCTCTCAGACCTGCCATCCACATTTCTCCCAGTGTATCTATTTCTTTTCGTTCTGTTCAACATTTGCCTGTTGTCACTGGCTTAGCCTGTGGTATGTTTGCTTGCAACTTTTTCAAGACAGCTCATCTAAATAACTTCACACTCCTCACTGCACTTCCTTGGATCCTCAGCAATACACCCAGCAAGCATAAAGTCAGTCGGATGAATGGTTATAAAGATAACCACAAGACACACAGACAGAGATTCCTTTCATTTCTAGTCGATGTATTCTAATCGATTTCTGCTCGGTCAAACGTAGCGTGTCGTAGCTGCGAGCAGCCTCTTTGGATACTGTATCACCAGTGGACCGCTGGCACAACACTGAGCGACAGGATTATTTTGTAAATTGGTTTATTCGTGGCAGTAGGGATATTAAATGACAGAAAATCCAAGATTGCACGTAAGCAGCTTAACCTGAGAACACTTAAACAGTATGGCCATTGGCCAGGCTGCTCACGCTTCAGCTGTAGCCATCAACATTGTGTCCGTACAACCAGCATGCTCACAGATTCAAGTTACTGTTTTGTTTAGATCAAATGGCAGTGAGGTGTGAAGGCTCAGTTGCTGCCTCTGGTCATATCATGTCATGTAAATGGAGTTAATTTGATAGTTTCAGTTGTGTCCAAGTAAGGATATTGCAGTTAATCTGAGGTTATTACTCATGGTACCAGTACAGCTCTCATGCTGGCAGCTATTCAGATATGAGGAAACGGACCAGAGTGTGACCATCAGCCTGCTGGTAGTGTGTTAACTTTAAGAGCAGGTGTAAGCAGTTAAAGGCTTTTCAGAGGCTTTGTAGCTTAGATCAGCTGTTTGATCAGAGGCAGATTAGGCTAACACGCATGCACACACGCACACACACACACAAACACAGCTGGTAAGATTGTAAATTATCTGTCTGTCTGCATGAAGCCAAACCAGAGAGGCTGGCTGAATAACACCTCAAAGTTAATCAAAGCACAGTGAGTTTAGTGTGTTTCTGTGGACACGCTCTCTCTCGTCTGTGTGTGTCAGAACCAGATTTTGGACTAACAGTCAGGATAAAATGGAAAGGGTTAAGGAAATGTTTTGAATATGATGAAGTTCTAATTTCTTTCCACTCTTTGTCTATCTGTGTAGAATTGGCCCATATGTGGAGGGAAAAACCTGGCACCTGCACCCAAACAACAAGAGCTGCTGTTGACAGGGTATCTGTGTGCACACAAACACACACACAAACACACTCACACTCACAGCCTGCAGGTGGATCCGGTATTAATTTGTCTTTCATGACACAAACCTGGCAAAAATATGTTGCTTTCTAGTAAGTGTAAGTGGCTAAAAGCTCTACTTGAAAAAGTAAAAAACTGGAACAACATGCGAAAGCAGAGTTTGCCAGAGTTGCCATGGCAATAAGAAAATCCTGAGACAACTGGCAGACATTTGCCAGTTACAGATGTTTGGCAGAGTTTGCTTTGGCGTAAAGAACAAACATCAGGGAAGTGAACGAGATGGATTGATTGGAATTTGGGGAGCCCCCACAATTTAAAGGAAAGTCAGAAAAGAAATAACTTAACAGGAAAATTGCGTGAAACTCAGAGGTTCTGAATTTTTAGCCACCCTAGCAGCATTCAGACTGAAATATCCTGACAACTATGGATTTTACTGTGTAACTACAGAAATTCTTGTTAAAATCTGATAAACTGATGAAGTTCAAAGATAAATTAATCATCAAGTCAACGCTTCAGCTTTGACAGGTTTATGACCAAATACCCAACAGACGAATCACATCCCTGTCATTCTCAGCTGTCCCTTTGGTTAAGCGCTAATTAGCAAATGTTAGCATGCTAAGATGCTAAACATGGTAAACGTTATACCTGCTAAACATTAGCATGTTAACGGTGTCATTGTGGTCATCACTATATGAATCTGAAAGCTGAGACCCTCATAGACCTGCTAATTTTACTACCGGTCTATATTTTTTAATTAATGATAATATTGATGTTGATAATAATAATGATAATAATAATGATAATGATAATGATAATGATAATAATAATGATAATGATAATGATAATGATAATAATGATAATAATAATAATAATAATAATAATAATAATAATAATAATAATAATAATAATAGCCCTAGTTAAAACTGCATTATCATACAGTCA
>JAOXYL010000045.1:15123734-15144284 GCA_028564955.1 Terapon puta
ACCATAGATTAATATATACCTTTACTCCATTACATAGAAATATTGCACCTTTTACTCCGCTCCACTGATCCAATAGCTGTAATTGAACCACTTACAACATTAAAATACCTCTTGCACATCAGTGCATCTAGCTTATTTAGTACCTTAACTTTTGTACTAATGTACAAAAGTATCTGTTATTTGAATTAAAACTTGTACTTTTCTTTCCATGTAAATATATTTTAGTTTTCCAGTTTAGTCTTTAAAAAGGAATTATGTTCTCTTTTCACCACTGTCATTACTAACATATCAGGTTTCCCACAGTTTCTGCAGTGAGAATTATCTGTTGCTGACTACAATGAATTTAATCTGAGTGCACACTTTTTGCATAGATATGTTTAATATATTCAATTCAATTCAATGGATGCAGGTTGATGGGAAATCAGAAGGCTGAATCTTGGAGAGACTTTTATTGTCAAATATATATACATTTTTGCATTTTTATGATTTTATTTGACTTTTTTTGTTATTTGGTAACCTGTAGTTAATTTCCCATCAGCAATCCTTTTATGCCTGCGATATTTGTCTTTTGCTGTTTCTGTTGAAGTTAGCTCCGCTGTGGCCACCTCCTTGCTGTACCTTTATATTATCATTCCATATATCACACCATTTGTGATTTGACATACAGCAGGTGATTGAGGCCTAACTCACACAGATGTTAAGATTAGAGATGTGTGTAGATATATGTATATGTATATATATCACACACATGTTGAGTGTATGTTTCCATAGCAGGACTGGGATCAGTTCATTATAAATTCAGTTATTCCTGCGCATGTGACAGTAAACCCTGGTCGACATTTGTTCAGCTGTTGATTACAAAACTATTTCAAAGTGCTGTAAAAAATGAATTTCCATACAATCCTCGGCCTTTTTCAAAGGCTTTTGAGAACAAAACACATTTTTGTGATCAGAAAAAAACAAGAATGTAGGGTTTTTATATTAAATCTACTCTACTGGTAGAATTGAAAGTGAACTGCACCATAGCCCTGCTGTATGACATAAGTTGTGCCTCTTGGCCTGTGTTACCGGCTCCACAGGGAGATGCTGATCATAGATACATTTTGTTTTTTTGTTTGTTTTTAAATACACATTTTGATTGCCATGTGGAGAAACAACTGCACATCCACACCTTTTTTTAATGTAGTGTTGACCATATGCTGTAATGTCAACTTAATAACAACCTGCTTGAGTCCTTTAACAGCCACCAGAGCGTGTTTGATATACAATACACCTCTGTGCCTTCATTTCCCTCTGCTTGGCTACAGTCACACCGTTGGGAATTGGCATGGTTATCGTATAGCACAGATGGTAACGTCCTGTGCAGTCTGCATTAGAAATCTGGCAGTTAGTTTGATGCACGAAGGTCCAGAATTCCTCAAAATCTTTAAAATACACAGTCGAGGTGAAAAGGTTGGGAGCAGTCCAAGAGCCCTCAACTCACAGTGCATTTAGCTCTGCAGGAAATTTGTAGGTAACATAAGCAGTTGAAAATATTCCGGATGAAACGACATCTGGGTCCGTTAACACTCACAGCCTATAATCCCAGTGCATTATTCGCCATCGGAAAGAACTCATAGCTGTCAGGGTAATGCACAGATCACAGGCTTTAGCTTTTATCCGATCTAAGACAGTGTTACACACGAACCATATTGAACCTCGTTAGTCTGAACAGAGCGACGGATGACAGAAGCACAGAAGAACAAGGAGTCTCAAAGAGTGGTTAAACCAGCATTAACTTTCATTGTGTTCTGCAATAAATAAGCCTCACACGCGTTTTACCTTCCAAGCAGTCGCTCGAGGCCCCATCAGCGGACGTGCACATAAATATTTGGGTTAGGAAGTATTTCAAAATGTTATTTTTCAAAATGATGAACCTGATATTTGTACAACAAGTATTTGGCTACTTTTAGACTAAGTCCTCTCTAAGAGGCTAGAAAGCTCAGGTGAATCTGGCTTCAGTTGTTTTGCCTTCTGCTAACCACCTAACTAACTGACATGCTAACCAGACCATTGAAATGTATTACTGCACAAGTCACCCTTTGTTGCTGTGATATATGTTATTGCTGGCTGCTACCTGTAATGTGAAATTGCAACAGATAGTTCTGGATATTATTCCCTATTTAAGTAATCTATCTAGTAGATATATTTATGCATATTGTTTGTATTGTTTGTGTATTTGTTTTTTGTAATTCTACCTACGTATAAAGCCATTGACTGCAAATGTGTGAACTGCTGTTGTTATTTTTTTTATATTTAAGGTCCTAAGTCAGTTTAGTTACAGGCTGCACATAACGCAGAAATACAATAACTGTGACCTTTATCACAAATAGAAACATTTATGGAAGTGCATTTTTAGGACTACAATATGTGCACAGTTTTGAAATGATGCAAACGTGTGAGATGTTGACACATCTGTGAAGACTTTGCTCATTTAAATGTCAAAACAACTCAATGGAAGAAAGCAAAAAGGGGTCTAATGGAATTTAAGTGTCAGAAGTCGTGTGCACATCCATGAATCATCAGAGGATAAAATGAATAAATAAATCTGTAAAATGGCAATACCAGAGGAGTGTCTGAGTACTGGGATTATAATTCCCTTTAATTTCATTAGCCTCGACCAGCTGCATTCAAGTGAGTAGTGAAATAATGCATTCAAATATTCTTGCACAATCTAATTAATGGCTCACAAAAACTATTGCTAATTGCCACAATAATTTTGTTTAAAAGCTGTAAGTTAACAAGCCAGTACAGGGCAACAGGAGTCATCAAAAAGCAAATAAAGCCTGTCAAAATGTTGATAACTATATTAACAGACTAAGTGGAATAGCACAGATGATCTTTCTATGCAGATTGATTTCATGCCACGTGTACATATGAATCCTAAGGGGATGATAATCTTATGATAATTTCATGTGCCTACAGGAAGGGCTTCATATGAAAATGTCATATAAACCGTGAGGGACAAGGTGTTGATGGAGTAGATCCAATAAGTCTCCCACTGCAAAGTCCTCTTCTTGTGATCACCCCCTCCAGGCGGTATATCAACTTTTTCAATGCCCGGGTATCTCAAAGAGCGAATAATGTGACCGGGCAACTTGAAATGAGTGTGTCACTGATTATAATTATAGTTTTATTGCCTTACTGCAGTTCTTTGAGCGTCCACAGAGGGACAGTGTTGCTCCTTGTCCAGCTAAAGACGCATCTCCAGGACAGAGATGGATACTGATCAGAAGGTTTTAACCAAATATTTCAGCTTTACTGTGTCCGCATCCCTATATTCAAAAATTGCCACCAAAATCACAACAGGCAAAGGTACCAGCAGCGACTGAATGATGCTGTGCTGAGCAAACCTGAATTGTGAGTGTGTGTGTTTGTGTGTTTTGAAGAAAGTGAATGTTCAGCAACACTAGGTCCTCTCTGGGGAAAGCAAAAGGTTAATAGGAAAACGAAATGCATTATAAAGTAACCCTTTCATCTGGTTTCTATATCGACGAAAAACAAATTAATAAATGATGAAGCTCAAAGTGACTTTAAACCAACTGCTTCTAATTTGGACAAGCAGCTCGGGCCATTTTACTATTTTATTATGAGTTCACTATAATAATCAGAGCTTATTGTTCCATCGTTTAACCGGCATCACGAAAATACAGCAGTCCTCTTCCGTACATTGTGTGCCATCATTTTGCAGACTGAGCTCTGTGGCATCAATCATGACATCAGCGAAGGTACCACTTTTCCAGATGGCAGATAGCTCACTGTGCAGCAAAACTGTTGTGCAGACAGATGTGAAGCAGACTTGGTCCACGGCCTTCAGATCAGCACCCCTCCCAAGAGAGAGTGGATAATAAATGCAGACAGACCTCGCCTGTCCTTGCACCCTGCGGCTGAGTAGCTGAATCAGCTCGGTTAGTAGCACAATTATGAGCGTCCATGTGACGTTTGACAAACGTTAACCTTCTCTCCAACTACAAGGGTACTGTCAGGCTGGCCAAAGTTGTTAGCATGGCAGTACCTCTGTGACAAAGCTCAGTGAGTCAAACCGACCCCCCTGCTGGGGTGACAAATCCTTGTATGACGCATAGGGGTGACTTGGCTTCTCCTCCTATAGGCTCCCTTTTAGCTGTGACACAAAGTTCACTTCACTTTTACTACTGATGCAAGCAACTTTTGAGTATTTGAAGCCTATAAGTGACATATAGTTCAACTAACTTGTAAAAGTGAGACTGATTATTAATACAGCACACTATATGTGATATGTATTACAGTGTGGTTATTTTATATTGTGGTTTTTCGCAGCACCAGTGGCAATGATTGGTCATTGTAGGTATATTTTTGGACGTCACACAGTTTCAGTCTGTGTTACATCATCTGTTTACGCACAAAGCAGAGACCTGAAAAAAGTCAAACAATGCGTATTGTCTTTAAAGCCTTGTTAAAAAATGAACTGTGTGCCGCTTACAGTATTTCCAGGAAAGTTGCCACTGACACCTGGGTCATAATACTAATAATTCTGCAGGCACTCATCAGGGGGCCAATGGCTCAGTCACTATTGTGTGGCATCATTCAGAGAGAGACAGTGACTTACACACAATATTATTTATTTAAATGAAAATATTTAAACTTGCATTCGTTCGTCTTTTTTCGGCGACTTAATGGCTGCATAATGAGACGTATACACAACTCCGACATAATGGTATCAGATGAAATTGACACCGTGAACATGTTTTATTCACACATGAGCAACATTAGCCAGTTCTCCTTTAGCTCTGTTTTTGGTCTCCACCAGTTTGCATCCTCAGCCTCTGAATGCTCAGAGTTCACCCGCTAGTCATTAACTTTTCCAACAGCTTCGGTCACAAAAACGGTGCAAGTCAGTGGCCCAGAAGGCAACCACACAAACTAAATGGATTGTGGTATTGCAAATGAATGCAGAAGTTATTTAACAACAGCTCCGGTTCCATCAGGAGGTCCTGGTTTGTGCCTCTCTACACAACAGAGTCCTTAAAGTGTGTGCTTGTGCCCCTGTGTGTGTGTCTGTGTGTGTGTGTGTGCTGATGTGATGTGATGTGTCTGTAGGTGTGAGAGAAGAGAGGGATGCTTTTAACAGGTAAGTGTTTAAAAGCTGCGTTTTTTTTTTCTGAGCTCTCCTGAAGGTTTTGCCGGGAGAACTACATCCCGACGGCTTAATGTTTCATTTAGCACTGATATGCATAATTAAGGGATTCATGTACCATTTTTTTGAAGGTTACCCTGCCACTTTGAGCAAGGAATAATTAATGTTTGCTCTGCGCAGTAGCAGAGTGTCAGGTTCTTAGTTTTGGGTGGCTGGAAATCTGCAATTTGTCACATGTTTTCGTGCATCTGGTGTTTTGCAGGAAGACAGCCCCTAATCTCATTTACAAATCTGCACGCTTTGAAAAACACTGCACGCTGCTCAAGCTCCTAAATGGCACAGCCTCGATTCTCCAATCTCCTCTGACGCTCAGACCACTCGATCCAGATTCAGGGAACAAAACTGTGAAAACTGTCATAAGCAGCCAAACCTGAATAAAATATCCAATATTGGAGCACGTCTTCTGTGTCGAGGCTGAAGAGAAGCTGGTGCCAAAATAATCAGATCTAATATGTATCGCTCGCGATCGCAGATATTTTTCTGTGTTGTCACGACAGTTGTCTCCTCGTTTTAATTAAGTTCTGTCTCACGGGAGTCTGGCTAAACGTTGTAAGCCACATCAGTAAGTGCGATGATTATTCTTGTCCAGTCATGCTTGCTCAGACGTGGCTTCATTTCTGCTGTAGGTGTCACTTTGGATGACTGTCAGTTCGTCAGCCTCTTTTACCATGTACGAAAAGAGGCTATCCTCCTTTGCGCCCTTCGACTCTCTACCTCTTTTCCTTGCTCCTCTTCCCCCTCTCTCCATCGTCCATCTCCATCCTCCTACCCAGCAGCCCTCCTCCTCCTCCTCCACCTCCTCCTCCTGGCTTCTAACTGTGTTTCGCATTTCTCACCTGTTTCACCCTGCATCCCCTCTCTCCAATCATCCTTTCCCCTCTCACACCTCCATTTCCTCCCTTTTCATCTCTCCTTCCTGTGGTGTTCTCTCTCAAATTCCTTAATTACCCGGGGAGTTTTTTTTTTTTTTTACTTGGCTGCGCCTCCTCTCGTTTCTCCCCTCGCCTCCTCCTCCTCTGACTCTCTCGACCTTGTTCCTTAACCTCTATCATTTTCCGTCATCCATTTTGCTCTCTAGCCGTAATGGGATCAGACTTTACAGCTATTACTGAGTACTCCATTGAGTTTTCTACTATAACTTTAAAAAAAAGGAAAACCAAAAACAAAAACGCACTCATGCGAAGTAAAAGCATATAAACAACCAGAGTTTCTGCACTCCGCTGGGTTTGTGTCTGTCCCGTTTTATTGTTTTGCAGGGCGCTCAGACGCTCGCGTGAACACACTCGCAGCCGGATAATTCATTTCTGAGTTATGTATGAGTTGTTTCTACTCTGTTACCGTCTCACGGGCGAGCAGATTACTTTCTGGTGTTAGATTAAGGCTTCAATAAAAGGCAGTGTTTGACACTATGCTGACGAGGAAAGGAAGAAGGAAACAAGTGTGTGACATTGTTGCTTTTTCTTTGTTCCCTCGCTGTTACGGTATGTCTATCTGTTCCTTAAGGCCACCTCTATCTCCCTCCTTTGGCTCCCCCTCCATCACCCCCCTCGAGTTTGTCAGCTCCCTCCACAGGCAACCAGCTGGGGACGGGTCCAACCAGCTGGCCAGGTTACGGTTTTGGAGCCGCCCGGGCCAGCAGCTGCTGTGTGCTCCTTGTCTGTGTCAAGCCGAGGCCGGGATAACTGCCTTGACCTTGCATAAATACACAGATGCATAAATATAGAGGGAGACACGTGAACTGTCCTCGAGACCTTCTGCCGCATCAGTCACCATTTGCAGCCGTTTCCTGGAATGCCCTTGGGCTGTCCCATCTGGACAATGTGTGTGCTGGTGAGTTCATGTGTGTCTGTGTGTGGCGTGTGTGTGTGTGTGCGTACGCAGGTGACAGCTTATCTGTGTTTGTGCGGCTGTCCTATTTTGAACTCCAACGTCTATTGAGTTGTAAGATCACTCTTCGCCCTCTTCCCGAGAGTGAGATGAAAACAGTGTCCGCTCAGCGTGGAGCTTCAGCCAGCGACGTAGCTTAGCATAAAGAATGGAACCAGAGCGACACAGCTGGCCTGGCTCTGCCCAGTGGCAACAAAATACACCCACCAGTGTCCATGAGGTTTCCAGGCGACCAGCAGAGACTTCAGGGAGTCTTTTCCTCATGCCAAGAATTAGTTCATCACATAATCCGCATGACACTTTATACAGATTAAACGATGGAGATGAGTTTTTGCTGAGTTCAAACTGGGTTGCAGCACTTTTACATATAAATGAATATCCAGTACAATCAAGCTCAAATGAGTTCACACAATGCTGATGAATGATCACTGCCTCTATCTGCTGTCATAGCGAGGTGAATTAAGGTGTTAAACAAGTCTTTTAACACTTTTACACAAACTGCATTCATACACACATGGGCACTGATTCTATAGCCATACACACCAAGAGCATCAGGGGTTTTAGGATATTTACAGTAAACACCCTCTGTTCATAGACCCTCTATAGAGATGAGTCAAAAGTAAAAAAAAAAAAAACTTGAAGAGGGGAAAAATAAGAAACCCTTTGAACAGTCAGTGTGACAAAATTACAGTTTGTAAATATATTCTAAAAAGGATTCATGAGAATGCTGAAGAACTTCCTGTCAAAAGTCATTACTTGCTCTTTATTTTGAAAATATCCCATGTAGGTCAAACAGTCCAAAAGCATTCTATCCATGCAGTCCCTGCGCAGGAAATTGCCTTTGTGTACCTCTCTAACCACACACACTTACACACACAGCTGAATCGATCCATGGCCGTATCCACCATAGGGCCAGTGTTACAGCTGAATCGGGACCCATTTTGCCCCTTATTAGGGGAAGCATGTAGTCGCAGAGCTGTGGTGTCGGAGTCTGCAGGGACCTGATCTGGCGTCTGTGGACCTGTAAGGCAAAGCGGGGGAGACAGAGAGAAAAAGTGATGAGGCACAGAGAGAAGAAAAGGAGGTTAAGAAAGAGAAAGAAGCACAGGAGTAAGAGAGGGTTGAATGGTCATTAAAGGACAAATTGGCTGCTGCAACACTGAGACCTGTTTAATAATGCACAAGATGTCTTTTTAAAACCTCTGATCAAATATTATCTGCGCAGTTTTTCAAAAATGAAAAAAAAACCCAGCAGATATCACACATATCAACACAGCAAAACAGTCTCACTAATGTTGGCATAATAGAGGCTGTTTTGATTCAGACCCTGATATGACTTACTAAAATTAGAACAAGCCTGCAAGCTTAAAATTCCTCAGCAGCGCCAACATTGGTTTATAATTTTGCATTTCTCCTATTTTCCACTTGATGGCACCAGCTCAGAGGATTCCTGCAGGTGATTAATATGCAGCTGTTATGGTGGTAAATTCAGTTGAACATGCTTGTCTTTGACTGGAAGGCTTCATAGGACCCAGTGAGTTTTAAACATTTGTTTTTTGTTTTCTTAATGTGAGGCCGTCACAGTCACGGGACAGTCCACCATGACTGCAGGTCTCTGTTGATGATGACACAGAGGAATGACCACCTGTGATGCTCAAAACAACTTTGGGCCCCAGACTGAAATGTACTCACTATACAAGCTCCACAGAGTTTTGAGCTCATTTTGAACTTTCTGGTTAGGACTGAAATTGCTGTAGATTAAAGGATACTCAGAATTTTTGTGGGTGGGAGCCTTGCAATACTTGAATCTTCCACTGTAAGCATTCTCTGTCTTAGATCCAAAGTGTTTACATTCATTCCTCCAGGCTAGTTTCCCCTAGTCAAAGCTAAACTAACCAGCTGCTGGCCGTAGCTTCATATTTACTGTACAGACATGAGAATGGTATGAGTCTTCAAGCGTTCGGCAAGAAAGCCAATAAGCTTGAATCCCCGCATGTCAAACTGTAATTTTAAGAGAAAGCAATAAAAAAAGACTGTCTCACTAATAAGCATACACTATGTCCTTATAAAACTATTATTTGGACAAAGATATGAGCTCTGGTCTTCACATTTTCTGGAGTGTGCACTCACTGTGAGAGAGATCTCTTTGCGCTTGTGTACCTCGTAACTATGGGTGTCACTACAAAGTTTAGACCATGTGAAAAGAAGTGACACTGGAGTTTCCACTTCAATGCCTCAGGTAAGTGCACACTGGAGTGTTAGCTGTGAAGATGCTTTATTTGAAGCAGACCGGCAGTAGCACCAATCTCCTCTTCAAAAACAATGTGCAGCTGCATAGGACTGCAGCGTAACAATAGACCACAGTCCAGTGGAAAAAAGATCCAGCTGAGGAGAAAGCTTTTGAGATAACACTGTTAGTAACTCATCACATTTGTAGAATTATTTACACTAACTTTATTATAAACAGTCAACATATGCAGAGTCTAATGCAATCTAACACAACAGTCTTGTTTTTAATCTTGCTTTAGTTAAAGCTCTATGGTCAACTCTGTGGTCACACTGAGGTCAGTCAATAGAGTGTTGTACTGCATGATTTTAGTTAGAGAAGTTTCTGGTATTTTGATCACCCCATTTATTTGACTAATTTCATATTGTCTTTGATGTAAGCACACCTAAGTGTGACCTGGAAGAATGATAAATATTAGGAGGTGAAAGCTGCAAAATTGAGTAATGTACAGCAATATGCAGTGTAATGTTTATTCAAATGTGTTTATTATGACAAGGCCATAGGGGATGTTTCCTGAACGGGCCTTGATGCAGACCGGCTATGAGTGCAGTTGGTGGGCCACCAGATCTCTGACAGGAGGGAGATACCAGGAGAAGAGAGAGCGGACCGATTCTGGGGCATTTTAGAGAAAGACGAGTGGTTCAGCCAGCTGGCAGTCCTCATGAAGGCAATTCTCTGTGTCCCACAAATGTCTCCTCAGAGAAAACCTTCAGAATGGTAAAAAAAAAAAAATTGCCACTGAAAATAGAAAACAGAGTGTGGACAATGGCTCCGTCTATTCTCTGCTGTCCTGAAAGATCAACTGTAGAAGCATCGGCCACAAATGCGCTCCAACTCAGAGAGCTGCCAAGTCTGCTACCTGGAATTACAATGTTTTTTTTTTTTTTTGGGTGAGTGCATTGACTGTATGGTTGAAAAACATGAGCGCACATACGCATATTAGCATATAACCTTATAACAGGCATTAAAATACAGTGTGTGTTTTCTTAAACAGATGTTTGTAGTGGTAATAAACCTTTAGTTTAAAATTCCACAGAATAAAGTGTAACAGGGAGAATAGAAACAGATAGCAGCATCTCTGTTTAGATCTTTCTTTCACAAGAAAGACTACAGAAAGACTACTTTTTTTCTGGACACATATGCACTGCATCATAATATCTGGGAATTACTATAAATAAAAACATTTCAGACAGACTGTTCATATCTGGCTGTTGTTGAGCCATTATTAATGTCTCCTTTTTTCTCTGCTAGAGGAGGTTTGAGTAGGAGTTTGAGCTGCTGCCTCAGAAACAATAAACATTTCTGTCAAAACAAACTGTCAAAACTGTTGAACTAAAAAACCTCCAGTTTTAAATGGGTGAATCAAACTTCATCAGATAAGTGAAACTTATTCACCTTTTATCTTCCTCTGTCGTATTAAACATTGTAAGTTTTGCTGGAAGGATTTGGCATCTTCATAACGCTGACCAATGGAAATCTAATGAACTCTGCTGAGACATCTCTGCTATTAACAGATGTTAAACTACAGCTTCAGTCTGACCTGGAAGACGCTCGAGTGAGCTCGGTACATCCCAATGACTACACTCACTACATAAACCCTAATAGGGAGGCACTGCTTGTAGGGTATCTGCTGACTACAAAACTAACAGAAGTGCTTTCCTACATTTTAAACCTTTATACTCCGACATATGGAATTCACTGGTAATGTAACATGAGGCCAGAAATTACTGCGTCACTAATGTTTCATGTTTCATTCTCCCACACAAATGTATTGATTACTTAATGCTTTCATAAAGTTGTTCATAATTACGGAAGTTTTGTACAGAAACCCACAAGATACAGTACATGTTAAGTTTTGAACTTTGGAAGGCAGATTTTGTCACCATTAGACAGAACCAGGTTAGCTGTTTCACTCTGTTTCCAGTCTTTATGCTAAGCTAAGCTGACTGGCTGTTGGCTGCACCTGCCGAACTCTTCTTTTATCCCTTAAAAAGACTTCTGGAGGACCAGTCCAAAGGAGGGACTGGTGCTCACTTTGCAAAAATGTCTTTACTTCTTAGGTGTAAAACTTGAAGTATAAAATAAAGCTGTAATAAATCAGGACTAGCTGAGATAACACTTTTATTAAAACAGGGTTATGACTGAACAGACACCTTCTCGCACACACACACACACACACACACACACACACACATAGATTCAGTTACAGGCAGGTTGAGGTAGGACCAAAGGTAATGATCTGCATGGGCAGGTGGGCAGTGGAGCGTTTTGGAGTCTGTCCATCGGAGAGACGGGGGCACGACACGCAACAACATCCCGACAGACATAGTTTCACCAGGTCAGCAGAGAACTAATAGAAGGACCGGCTCAGCCTGCAGTCAAGGTGAGCTGCAGAAAAGTTGCTGATAACTTGTGCACGACTCAAAGCAGGTGCAACATGCAGCATTTTGACAAGTGTTTTTCAACCTTTGAGAAGTGATTCTAAAAATGCCTTTGGACGTTAAGCTGAGAAGGTTAAAGACTTGCCGGAACAAAACCTGGGACAATATCTTACAGAGGCAGAGCAGAGAAACACACATGGGCACAGTGACAGACAACTTCTTACATAAAGCAGCGGGGAGTAAGTAGACTTGCATGAGGAAAAAGCAAGTTTTAAAAAGTTTAACGCATTCAAAGATTGGGAGATGTGATAAGGAGTGTCCTCAGATGTCGTGAGGGGAAAAGGAGCAAAAGAAGGAAAAAGGGAGAGAAGTCCTAGCTGTTCGAGTCAAAGGATGCATAGGAAGTAGTGAACAGACAACTTGTAATCTTAAACAACATTTCTGTTCCCTTTGGATCGTCTGCATCTTTTTAAGCGCTGAATCCGTTTGAAGAAAACTGAGAACCTTTTCCTCTCCAAAAGTATGGCTACGTAGCAGAAGTTACCCAAGTCTTAACCATTGCCAAAATTATTTTTCCTCTCGAGCTACAATCCTCCTGCCACAGCAAGCCACGCGATCATTTATCCAAAGAATATCTTCTGAAGGAGTCTCGAAAAGACTTCCAGCAATCATGAATGAGTGATGATCTCACAGCCATTCTGAGACAGAGAAACTACTCACATGCCTGATCTTCTGGGAGACATTTTTCTTAACTTGTGTTTTTCACACTCCCAAAGTGTTTTTTCACACATTTCTAACTAGCAACGCCACAAAAAATATTCTGTAATGCAGCCAACACATATTTTGTGCACCTCAATTTGCAAATCAGAGATCTGATCCTTTTCCAAACCCCCTCCACTGTGGTCTTGCACCACACACCTGCAGTATACAATGAATAATTAAAAGTTAAAAACTGCAAATGCTTTTTAATGTTGAAAATACTGGAAGTAAAGGAGCACTATTGTTCAGGTATTGTAGTTTAAATCTTGTTAGCATGTATTATAAGAATTATTGGTAAGATAAAAGTCTGATCTGAAAATCTTTTTTGGCTGCTTATATTACATCCATTGACAAGCGGACAGAGGTTAGATATTTGCTTTGTCAAATAACATGTTTCACTTCACAGAACTTTTTTTGGGAGGGGGAACTTTATTATGCAGCAACAGTACGGACATGGTAAAAAATGAGGGGGAAAGATTCTTGTTGCCACATAGACTTGCAGCTCATGGTTAGCGATTTAACCTCTAACCGAGGGCTTTCAATGTGAGAGCTAACTATTGTGTTTGACAAATGTAACACTATCTGGGGCAAAGTTAGTTTGGGTTGCTGGACTGTAAACTTCCTCAAATTCAATAAAGAGCAAAGCAGAGCTGCTAATGTTACCCTACATTCTGGTACCCATGCAGAAGACAAATACTCCACAGGATGGAGGGCTGTTGTGAATGGGGCTTTTTTTCTTGTAACAAATCACCCTCACATAATGTAGTTAGATAATGCTCTTTGACCAAGGAAATGACGTTAGGTAGTCACCTACTGTGGTAAAGAGGCTATAGGCTAAATTTAAAAAAACATATCCCTCTGAACTCTTTAGTTACTAACTATTACTTTACAACAGCAACATGCTCTGTCAGCTTTTGACGAAATCAAAGTGTTGGTGGACTTGCAGTGCATAGTTATGACTGCTAAGCTGTGACAGAAATAGCTAAATGGTCAACAATAATAAAATGTAAGTAAACCATGGTGCACCTGCACTTTTCAGGAACCTTAGTCTAGATCCCATTTGTTTGATTCTGACTCTACCTGCTGGTGGATCATATACTTCCCGTTTGAAAGCAGACAACATGCGACCCTCGGGCAATCACCACCGGATCCCCTGAAGGCTGCGTTCTTTTGTCTCTGCTCTTCTCCCTGTACACTATCAGCTGCACCTCCAGTCATCAGCCTGTCAGCTGTCAGATGACATCACCCTCATTGGGCTCATCTCTGATGGGAATGAGTTCATCTACATTTGGGATATTGACCATCTCATGACCTGGTGCCCTCTGAACAACTCTGAACTCACTGTTCTAAAGACAGGAGAGATGATGGTGCACTAGAGGAGGAACCCAGACTCACTTGTCCTCAGTTGACACTGCGGAGTCCTTCCGCGTCTGGGGGGCCATCATATCCCAGGACCTGCGTTGGCGCTGAACATCAGCTCCCTTACTGAAAACCCCAACAGAGGCCATCCATCACTGACTCCATCCTCACTTCCTCCATCACCATCTGGTATGCTGCTGCCACTGCCAAGGACGAGGGTAGACTGCAGCGTATCGTTAGCTCTGCAGAGAAGGTGATTGGCTAGAATCTGCCATCTCTCCTGGACCTGTGCACCTCCAGGACCCAGAAGCATGCAGAGGAGGTTGTGGTCGACCCCTCCCACCCCGGACATGAAGCGTTTCAGTCACTCCCCTCTGGCAGGAGGCTGCGGTACATGAGGACCAAGACCTCAAGCCAAAAGAACAGTTTCTTCCTGACTGCAGCTTGCCTCATCAACAAGGCCAAAGACCCCCACTGACACTGACTGTTACGCTCCCTTCACACTCTTCATAACCCATAAACTAATGTAAACCCATACACATTAACGGGCATCTCATGTATCTTGCACATTGTACATCTGTAGCTTTAGTTCTAATACTTTTGCACATTCCCTCCATTTTCTTATATTACTACTTTCTTAACATACTAAGTCAAAGTTTTTGTATATGAAAACTTAGCAATAAAACTGATTTTGATTCTGGATATGAATACAATTAGCAGCTGGCCCCATAGAAACTTTGGATGTTTTCTCACATGCGAGCTAAGAGCCACAGAGCTACAGGGGGCCGAGGCCCGCGCTGTATAGTTGACTTTGCTGATGAGCTGAAACAACTAGCCCAGAGCAACTAAGTGACAGCACAGCCAGTAAACATTATCAAGCCGCACAGAAAAAAACAAAACAAACGGAGCTGGGTCAAGAGAATGAGAGGAGGAGGGCACAAACAGAATCACATAGAGACACACAAAGAAACAGACCTGAGGGGAACATACATACATATGTAAGTGAACACGGCCAGAATTGCACGTACTTGAATCTTCATAATATATGACTGCTAGGTTACATATGCTATGCTCTACACATATTTCTGGGTGTGTTCTTCATTATTCTGCACATTTCTTGTCAGTCACACCTTGTTCCTATTTCTGACAGTGCAGAAATTCACACTCGCGTTACGTGTCACACAGCCAACATCGCTCGATTATCATCATTACTGCTTATTTTCACTACCTTTATTTTGCTTTAGCCTTTTGCTGTTTCCCGCTGCAGTGAGAAACCCCCCCCCCGAACCCAGATCATGAAAGACTGATCTCATCAAAGAGAGACAGAGGGTGGGGGAGAAAAACAGAGGGAGATCTGGATTGCAGTGAGTATACAGGGCACTGAGATGCTGTATCTCTGACTTTGTGTTCTGCTGCTGTCAAGTGTTGTTGTTTTAATTGGAGCCAAACTCAGCTCAACACAGCAGTCAGATCCTCTCAACCTGACCCCAAAACAACAGATACTCACCCGCCCACACTCACACACACACACACACACACAGGACACAGAGGCACACAGTGATAGACAAAGACAGGACGACGGAGAAGTTGAAAAAGAGAGAGCAAGACACTAGGGCTAAAGGGTAAAATAAACAGAGAGTGGGCATTAATCAGGTTAACATGATATACGTTGTAACTTAAATGCAGTCATAACTCCTCACACAATAATGATACTAATATAACTCATACGTCAAGTTTGTTTTGATAACTTTATGAGTTACAAGCTAACAAGACGGTGGCTATGTTTCATTGCATTAATTTATTACTTCCTTTCTCTGTTCCCGTAAATCTCCAGCACTGATAGTGATGATCTAAAATTAACTTTCCCATTTTATTTAGCAGTTTTGAATGATGGCGTGCTGAAGTGTCAGAATATTCCTCATGATTACAATCTTTAATCTCTAATCCTCCACCGCGGGAGGCGATGAGACTCATTTAGTCTCTAAAACAATGTTGGTTATGCGCTTGAACGCCTTGGCATTATTGTTTCTCATTCAGCAATCACAAAGACAGTCGGACTGATTTAAACTCAAGTGAATGGGATCGAATTGTGCATTGTGGCGCGGGGGAAGAGGCAGGCCAACTAACTGCGAAGCTCAGTGTAATGAATTAATTCAGCTGCTCGCAGGTGCCAGATGTATTGCCAAGTGTGGCTGATTAAAAGGTGGGGCCTGCATAGGGAATCAGAACAACAGCGCTTTGTACATCTAAATGTAAATCTAAGCTGACGTACCGTTAAATGAAAGAGAACACTTTGAATGGAAAACGTGTGGGAGAAACGTTGAAGTTGGTTTATTATGGACAGGCGTGACTACAATAATTGTACTTTTACCTCACGTTTCGTAATCTTCCAGGAAAAGTTTCCTGTGGGATTCTGATAAAGTCTGTGTTGTTTGAGATGTGCAGCGCTTTTCAAATGTCATTTCATTGATCCTGACTGACCCACATCTGTATTCAGGCAAAGCTACTGTGTATTTCTATTTAAGTTACTGATTGCTGACATTTCTTAACTCAGTGGAACGAGAGGAAGCGAGAGCAACTTCACGTTCTTCCAGGTGACAACAAATGAAGTGACAAAAATGAACCTGGGGAGCAAATCAACAATCTGCTCACAAAACACAAGTCAAAGTGAAAGCAGCAATGATGAATTAATTATTTGGCTACTTTGGGGGCAAAAGAACAGATTTCTGTACAGTACTGATAAAAAATCATTGTTGCTGCCTTAAAGGACCAGTTTGTTGGTTTTAGCTGGATCAATCGGTCCACCTATAAATGGAATATAATATTCAGAATTAGGGCTGTCAATCGATTAAAATATTTAATCGCAATTAATTGCACGATTGATCATAGTTAATCGTGATTAACCGCGAATTGATCGTAATTTCTAATCTGTCCTAAATCTACCTTAAACAGATTTTTTTCTAATTGTAATACTCTTATCGACATGAGAATAGACAAATGCTTGCTTTATGCAAAAGAAAAATGCATGTTTGTCACAACATTGTATATAAATGTTTATTTATTGCCACAATGAGAAAATACTTTCAGTTCAAGTAACTAATATGTGCAATGTGTGTTTTTTGTTTAAGCAGCCATTTAACACAAAAGAATGCCCCTCATGCTTTGCAAATTTGCATCAAAATCAAAACAAACAGGGTGATGCACAGTGTGCTTGGCCGACAAGTGGTCTTTGAGAGTAGACGCACTCTGATGGTATGCAAATTCACATTGACAATAAATACAAATAACTTTTGTTCTGTCGAGGGAGCCATCTGGCAAGGCTTTACAGCTAAACTTTCCATTCAAAATGCTATCTTTTTTATACATGCTAGGCCTACCATTCATAGATTGAAAGCTGTTTGCAGTGGTAATTGCAATTTGCAACCTCACCACTAGATGCCATTAAATCCTTCACACTGCTCTTTAAGTCTCAGATCTCTGTATTTATTTATACACAATAACAGCATCTAGACATTGTGAGGCAGATTAACTCCACATTATTTAGTTGATTACGTTGTGACAATATTGAATAAGAACGAAACCAACAGCTTCATTTTTAAAAACTGTTTTCTGGTTGTAAGTTTGAGTCCAAAGGGCAGACACAAACAAATATGGAAGATTTATGAGGATGATGCATTTGTTGAACACTTAATGCACAACAACAGAATAGGCATTATATTGTGTATGTTAATGATGGTCAACAGCTGGGAAAATAAATAATGTTCCCTCATTTTTAGTCTAAAGCCAATTTATTTCTGCCTTGAGTGCAAACTAAATATGTAGAAATGGTTGGCCTCAGCAAACCTCCAAACATAGCTCAACCCGGCAGTCAGCCTGAATAGACATCTAATCAGCAAGAGTAATTGACAACGTCTGTGGGTGTGCGGGGGCCTTGAGTGCTTTTCCAATAATGTTGGTCCAAACTTGACATGTTATGGATGTGATTTGTGACGTGCAATAAACAAAATACAAACATCGGATCGCTCTGTACAAATCCTGCTCTTTTTTTTTTTATGCCATGTATTTATTCGTTTTGTCGGATTGTTTAGCTCTTTACTATAAAAAAAGATGCTCGAGTGAGTGGCTGTGGGAGACAGGTGAGTTATTGCGGAGAGGGAACATAAAAGTGTCGGACGAAGCAGATTAATGGTGGTAATTGAGTAGGAAAATTGCAGCTCCTGCAATGGTGAGCGAGTGTAGTGGTGCAGAGCTAGATTGGTTCAAAGTGATACTGAGAGAGTAATGATGGAGAGTGACAGGATTCAATCAAAATCACTGAATGGTTGCTTATTAATGATTTATGTATTTAGTAGCTGTCTGTGTTGTTGAGCGTGAGGGTACGTGTTTATTCTGATCAAAAAAATAGAACATGCACCTATTAAGTGGTGGGATGTACGTTTAATGTTGAACATAAAAATCAGATTTTACCAGCATCCCTTGTGTTTGGTGCCAATTTGTTAACATATTTTTCTTGCCGTGCACTGACTTACATATATGATACCATTCTGAATGTCACTTTAGCAGATGTCATTTAATGCCATCATCAGAATTGATATGAGTCAATTCGAGCTAATGTTTCCATTTCCACTTTTCAGTTTTATTAACATTAACATTAATCACAATAACCCGCGAGGCTGTTGAACCATCTGCAGTCAATCTGTGGTGCCATTAAACTTGCAAAACCATACAATTCTGATAATGTCCTATTCTTTCTACTACTTTAGATGGAATATATAGTCTCTCTGGGTAGTTACACAATAGCAAGAGTGTCTTTGAGGTTGTAATCTTAAGTTTCTCCTTGAGGAAATTATTGATGTGGGAGTTCATATTTCATAACAAGAGATACACTTCAGCAAAGCCTCAGTAGTCCAGTTCAGAGGTCTGCACCTACGTCTAGCTGGTGGATCTGCAAGGCTGCATGCTATCAACTAAATACTAACATTAGTATGCTAATATTCTCTCACTCACAATGCAAACATGCAAATGTTTAGCAGCCATAATGTTTCACCATTAAGCTCAGTGTGTTGGTATTTGCTAAGAATGCTGAGCATCGTTAGTTTTGAAGATACTAGGTCATGAGCGACCTAGTATCACCAAGTGACCTGATGATGGCAACAAGGGGAGAAATCAGAGGATCATCATTTGGATTTATCCTCTTGGTACCATAAATTTCAAAGCAATCCCTCCAATGGTTGTTGAGATATTTCATTCCTGGTTGAAAGTGGCGGACGACAGTAATGGCTGTTGTTTCCAAGATGTCTGAGCAGAACTCGCAGCGGGCGGCAGCAGGTTGCATCTCAGTATGTGAGGCGTGACCGCACTGCAGGAGCACACTCAGCAAAGCTCCGCCGGAGAGATTAAAGTTAACACATGGGGGAGAAACGTTCCCGGCGGACCCTCGCTGATTTATCGTGGCTGATTTCAGGTCGGGTCGGAGACAGAGTGAGTGGCCAGCTACCTGAGTGGGAGTGAAGCACTTTACTTCCAAAGAGTTAATTCAAAAAAGCGCACACAAACACACACTACATTTAATTTTCAGCCCCCCCACACCCTCCGTATCTGTGATAAGACCTCCATCATTACACACACACACACACACACACTCACACGATCAAGCCAAAGTAATTATGGATGTGTCCAATCACCATGAATTTCCTTAAGTTTAATTAATTTTGTGCAGTAGGTCTTGGCTCTATCTATCCATCAGGTTTTATGTGCTGTCTGCCGCCCACCTCTCCATCTACTATCATTTCCCCTTTAAAGCAGATGTATTGATTGGTGCCTTGTCGTCGTTTTATGAAGTAGTCCGGAGTGCTTGTCTCTATTTTTCTTTCTTTTATACCCCTGTTGTTCTGGCACTGAAAGCAAGTGGAGTTTGACTCGTCACTGCAGTAATAAAAAGCGAATTCCCTTGATATACACTTTAAATTTTGGTCTTAAATCACTTGTTTTTTTTTTTTTTTTGGACTGAGAGCAAGGGAAAAAAAACACCCAAATAATTTAAGAATGAGATATGGTGATGAGTAGATGATCTATGGACTGTTTGGACTAAATTGCCTCTGACAACTGAAGCAGGGTGTGCTTTTGAAGAGGGAAAGGGCGGCGAATTAGTGGCACAAACCGGTAGATTTCCCGCCAGATTAGAGGGGGGGTGAGGGCTGTAGAGTGAGATTTAGATAGATAGGTAGAGAAGGAGAGCGTTCCTCCTCAGGGGCCCTGCAGTTTAATTGAGTTTATGAAGCAGTGGGTGCAGCAGATTGATGGAGGACATCCGTCTAATACCACCGTGATGTCTGTGGTCTTCTCTCTCTCGCTCTGCATCTTCCACTTGGTCCTCTTCTCTTTCCACCGTTCTTCTGTTCTATTCATCTCACTTACTGTCCTGCTCTTTCTGCCGTCCACTTTCTTCGTTTTTTTCCCCCCTTGCCAATAGATCGCTCTGCCTTTACCTTCCCTGCATGCTTTAATACTGCATGGTCTCACCACTTTTATGGTCTCCACCATCTCTTTTTCCTCCTTCATTTTTGCTTTCCTCGTATTTATATAGGATTTAAATGACACCATTCTCGATCCTGACTCCGGTCAGAAAACAACCACCTGAAGTTGTTTGCTTGTTCTCTTGC